>VZTA01006298.1:381487-459903 GCA_013398855.1 Mohoua ochrocephala | reverse complement strand
GGAGGAGGAGGAGGAGGAGGAGGAGGAGGAGGAGGCCCAGCCGGACACCAAGCCCTGCAGCCCGAGGGAAGGACTCCTGGGTTGCTGGGCAACCCTACCAAATGCAGCCCCCACCCTAGAAGGGATGCCCAGCATGTCCCAGGGTGGGGCTTGAACCCCAGCAGGGCTTGGTCCACAAGGTGTAGGTGGAGCTCAAATGTGGCTTCCCAGTGACACTGTCTCCTTATCAGGGATGTGGGTGGCACAGAGCACCCACAGTCCAGCAGGGGACCTGTAGTAACAGCAGTCCCCAGAGGATGCTGGCATTCAAGGTTTGGCTCTCTTGTTGGCCACTTTTTGGGAAAGGACATTTGCCCCTGAGTGGCTTTGTGCCACTCTGGGAAGAGAGATTGCTCCTCTTGAGCTTTAGTCTGGCTCATACTGCATTCCTGAATCCCAGCCAGCACCTCTGTCCTCCTGCCAGATGCACTGAGCTGTTCCCCACGGAGCCATGGGCAGTAGTGCTACATGAAGGACTGTGAATGGGTTAGGAGCCAACCCGAGAGAGGTAAGATTGGATTCCACTTAGAGAGAGGTGCTTAATACAGAGACAGGATTTGGGTAGCCTCTCTGCAAGCAGGCTGTGAAGCAGCCAGCCCCTGCCTGCACTGAGCACAGCCCTGCCTGCAGTGCCTGGGACCATCCGACCTCTCCCTTCTTCCAAAATCACAGGCAAGCTCAAGAAAGTGTAGGGACCTGACTATAACTGTCCAGGTAAGAAACAGCTAAATCATGTCTGGCACAGATCCAGCCCATGCTAACACGGACATTTCCCAGCCATCATGTGGCCATCAGAGACCATTCCCATCAGAGCATTTGCAGGCAGCACCAGTACTGCAGACTAAAAGGACTTTTTAAAATAGATGGAGACCAGTTGTCAGTTTGCCTCAATGCCCAGATACATCCTTGGGCACATGTAAAATCTGGTTATACCCAGTATAACCCTCTCACACACTTCTTCTGCTGTGTCATATTTGGGTTTTAAATGACGTTTGCAGTACTGGTTCTGTGATAGATCCAGCAAGAAATCTCGGCCTCTAACGCACCACTTATTTCACCATTTACTTTTAACTAGATGCCGACTGTGAAGAGCTGCTCGAGACAAGAACACGTCATCAAAATGTACTATAGAAAAGTCAATTAGAGCAGGGTGGGGAATGGAAATACCTTATTCCTCCTCCTTTCCTTGGAGTATCGTGGGGATAAAGTTTTCAGTCAGTTGAATGGATAGCGCTTCTTCAGCTGACAGCACAAGGATCTGTATGGAAAAAGCACCATGTAATTACTTCATGCCAATCACAAGAAATGGGAAGCCGATAATCTGGAAGGAAGGGAAGCAATGAATGATGTCAGTCTGGGCTTCAGAAAGAGCAAATCGTCCAGAGCAGCTATTCTGACTATCACAGCCAGCTTTAGTAAGGTTCAGGAAAGATTTTGCTGTAAGACTCCTTTAGGACTTCCAAATCTAAGGAGGATTCTACTGGTTAGTGCAGCAACCTCACGACCGCACTGGAAGATCCAGCATACCCTCTTTGGCAAAGCAATCCAGCTACTGCAATATGCTGGTTTATCCTTTATAGGTCAATATTGCAAATTGGTTTTCAAATCACACCTTCTTTTATCCCTATAACATGCTCTACAATAAAGCCAGCTGTTTTGACACCTCGAGAACACATGCATTGCCTTCCCATGGGTGCTGTGGTTCCCAGCATGGATCTGGTGGCACTGCCATAGCACCAGCACCAACCTCATGCACCTCCCCAGTGTATCTGAAGGGCAACGGGGCATGACTTGATGTCACAGACTGTAACACTAGGGCATGTGGGAGAGGAGTGCTGTGGGCACTGACTGTCTGCAGGAAACCTTCGTGATGCAGTGGCAGCAGCTTGTGGTCCCAGCACTGATGTGTGTCTTGTATGTGTAGCCATGAGCTACTGGAGTGAATCTGAGCCTCAGCACGAAACATGTCCATCGCCCACTGCTGCTATTTCAGGCAACAGATGAGTCTTTTAAATCCCTTGATGTGGGAAAAGAAGGATTCCTCAAATGTAAAGCTAGAGAAACAAATTCTCTACTTTTTAAAAATATATCCCCATGCTTTGTATGATGTTTCTCAATACGTTAGACTTCCTTCAGATTGATATATTAAGAACAAGAGGTTATGAAATGTCTGAGTTGAGATGGGTATCTAGACTATAACAGACACTCTCACCTTGCAAATCTGGTTTTATGTGTCTCTGTTTCCAGCATATTTACGTATTTCTCCAAGACCATTAAGTCAAACAAGTCTTTTCCCAGTTTATTTTCCCTTCTCCTGGCAACTTTGGATTTTTTTCAAGTTCAAAATTTATACATAGTCAGTTTATTGTATCAGATCTTTTAATTAATACCTTATTAAAGGGCAAGTAATAGCTTGCTGCAAATTTCAATTGGCCTTGCTTTCCATTTGACATTAATGAGTCTATTTTCCTGTATAATTAGACCTGCCTTAAGTGACCACTGAGGATAACAGCCAAATCTCTGATTTAATGTAAATGACTTTAAATAAATAAAATGCAACTTTCATTGTAAGCAGATAACAGGTGGATTCAAATTAAGCATATCAGTGAGCCACGATTAGGATGGGAGTTGGAGATGCTGTAAAAGATATAAGAACCTTGGCTTGTTTACAGCATCACCGTGTCTTGAGGAAGGACTGGAATTCTGTTTTTTGCTCTTAAACCCTGCCATCAAAAGCTTTGAATGTTGTTGCATGTACAAAGGAAAGCAAAAAATGAGGTGGAAAGGCTTACTACAGCTGCAGAGACAATGACGTGAAAATTAAGAATTGCATATACATTGAGCATGGCCATGGTCCAAAAACTTGCCTGTGCACACGTAAATTAGGGGCTGTATCATAGTGAAGAGGTGGTTCCATGCAGTTTGCATGGGTGACCTCAGCTCTGGCATTTCCCAGCTCTGAGTGTCTGCCTCTGCAATCCCACTGTTGACTTTTACCGTGACTTGCTGTACATAATTTCCTGCAGGACCCATGACATGCTGGTACTGCTGCCTGGCAGCTTCCCTGGAGCAGCCTCGCCAGCTCGAGTGAGGGATTGCCCAGCACAGAATTGTAAATGGTGCTGGGACGAGTGTAAGAGGGTCTTGCTGGTGGCACAGGTGAAGTGATGGGCCTGGCCTTCCCAAAGACAAACATTCCCATCACCACCAAATGATATTGTTACCAGTAATCGACTTGAAGAAAAGACCAAGACGGTGGCAGCAGAGAGGGAAATGCAACGGGCAGACTGTTTCCTAAGTTTTGGCAGCCAAGACACAAAGCCAGTTTCTAAGACTGATGGGGCAGAGGTTTTTTATGTGGTTCTATGTGTTTTCTTTTTAAAAATTCAACACTGCAGCCCTCTACTGTGCTTGGAGTTGGAATAGTGATTAATAATACTATGTACAAGCTATTGTTCCTAATTCTTTGAAAGAGAAGCTTGTTTAGCAATTTAACATGTGCCATTTAAAAGTAGAAGGTATTTTTATATAAACTAACATTTTTATTGTGTCCAATCAAAATGAGGAATATAATCAAATAATTCATAGTAAACATGGTCAAAGGTACTCCTATATGTGTTCTCAAAGAAGAAGAAAATATATGTAATATTTTCTAGTGTGAAAAAGCTGTAAAGAAAACCTGTTAGGAAAAAGCCCCAGAAAGCATTTCATCAGTTTGCTGAAACAGAAATAGAAAATAGAATACTTTCATTGATTCTAGAAAACATGGCAGCAGAGAGGAAAATACAGGCTTCAGCAAAGCCTGCAATTCTCAGAGGCTCTTGTAAATACAGCTGTAATTTTCCTTCTTTCAGTGAGTGGTAGAAGATGAAGGAGAGGAAGGTGAGTAGGCAGAAGCAGAGGCAGAGTTCATATTTTCACAATTATGCAATTATCCATAGAGGCATCCTGTGGACATTTGACTTCATTAAACCCTGCAGGACTGAGGGCTGTGGCAGCATGCCCTAGAACCCCTTGCTGACAGCGACTCCCAGAGCTTGCAGGCTCTCTGGGCTTGCTCCCTCCATCTCCTGTGACAATGACAGTCCTGCCTGTGGCCAGGAAGGCAGTCAGGGACTGGAGGATGTGGTATTCCCTGGCTGGCATCCTGCTTGCACAGCCGGCATAGAGTGGAAGCATTAAAGCATGCAAATTTGTGGTGATGAAAGTAATTTTTTATCAGTAAACATTTCCACTATAGATCAGAGAAAGGAGAACATCAAATGTGCTTTCCCCTTCCCTCGGTGTTTGAGTCGCTGCTTTCACAAGTGATGGGATCATGTTCTTACTCTTGTTGCCTTTGAAAAAAGAAGTCCAGACCTCTGTGTGACCCTACCTTGACAAACTGCTTTCAGCATCTCCCTTTTTACCTGCGTTCTTTAGCTTTGCTTAGCAAAAATGTTTGCTGAATTTGAGTGGAATTTACAAAGAGTTTTAAGTCAATCAAAACTACATTTTCTGGAGGACAAGCAACCTGTCAGAAATTATTTCCTGGCCCTACCCTGGATCTGTCATCTGCCACTGGGCAAGTCTTTTGCCTTCCTGCTACTTATCTTAAGCTGTTTGGCAACACATCATATTTCTTAATAGCTTACAAAGGAGTCAAATGAAAAAACATTTTTAATTTGACAAACAGATTACAAATAAGCTTTTAAATTGTCTGAATGGCTCTAAAGCTAACCCACATATTTCTAAGTGATTTGTCTAGACAATGGATGAGTCAAGCCTTTTATCCATTCTGTTTTATATAATAATCGGTTCTGCTCAGTTAAGATTTCATTTAACATTACTAAATTGAATGCCTTTCATTACTATGTGCTGTTTAATTTAACACTGTATTGACATCTTGCATCCTAATTCACTTTTTGCTCAGGGTAGAGTCATAAGCCCATTCGCACAGTGTGATACGAACAACACCATCCGTTGTATGCACTAGTAATGTCCTCAAAGATGAGACTACAGAATCCAAGACATCCCATGGGGCAAAGAAAAAAAAGGGCTAAGAAAATGAAAGGAAGCTCAGTGATGAATGGGAAATGCTGCTGCTGAAACCTTCCTTTATTACCACTGTGTCATTTTCAGTTGTTCTGTCCCGATCAGTAACGAGGACTTCATCGCTTTTGCCAAGCTCCGCTGCAAGTTGCTGCTGTGATAACACAGGTTAATCACAGCACAGGCAGGGGCTCCTCGCTTCTGGCAGCAGGAAGATTTCAACCACCCTGTGACTTCCCTTGGGTGACCTTGAGAAAGGAGTCACGACAGCAATGATGTCAAAACTTCCCTTAATCAAATCCCTTAATCTCCCTGGTGCTCTATACCCCGTTTTAACTGCTCAGCCCTCTCTACTCTTTTCTTCAGGTTTCTGTGCACATTATTGAGACTACATAGTAACAGAACCACCAGGAAAAGGAGCCCTTCCCTGGTCAGGACATCCGCAGCCACGCTTGGCCAGAAAACACTGGGACACATCCCACAAATCAGCGTAAAAATTCCTATCCTGACAGAAAGTAGCACTGCACTAAAGATCAGAGTAGAAACCATAGTGCCTCCAGTTCTTCAAGTCTGAAACTTTATTCCAATCATGTTAAATACTTCAGTATTTAGCTAGTGTCATAAAAAATAGTCTTACAAAAATAGCTCAAATCTCAAAGCAGATTTCCTTTATTTTGCAGTAAATATGGATACTACCATACATGTGAGGTCAGGTGCTAGTTGTAAACATCCCCATAAATGTGGCCAGAATACACAATTATCAGATCTTATACATAAAAATAATAAGGAAATTAATTGCCTGTATTTTGAAATGGTTTTACACCTTAGTGTTGAGGTTTTAAAAGCAGTTGTCAATGTCTCATAGTAGGGGGTTTGCCTTTGTCTTATTTGACAACAGAGCTGGATCTACCAGTAGCACCATGAATATGCTAAATAATCAGTCATTAATCAATACGTGGCTGGGTTCTTCTCTCATACTGGTCTTAGACTGGTTGTGTACTGAAGGAAAATCAGGTGCTGTGTAATTTTTTATGTTTTGCAATAAGTTCCTGATGTATATGCATGAAGAACTAAATGGTGACACTGCATAGGTGGGGAATCACAACCCTGCTCCCCAGCTTCGCAGTCTGCTCGAGACTTCTGTTTCAGAGCTGGTGACGATTCATTTAATAATCCACCATTTACTGCTTGGTCTTCACTCATCTCTTGAAGTCTTTTTCCTTGATAAGACTGACTAACATGAATTAAATTTAACTAGACCTTTACAAAACACATAACATTTTCTAGGAATTTCTGATATCCTGACATTCTGCTGAGATGCGGGAAGAAGGAAAAACTAATCTACATTTTAAAAATTTCCCTGCAGCATGTCAAACAAATCTAAATATAGGACCTTGGAATCTTTAGTTTAGCAACACTAAAATTTTACATTGTGAAAATGTTTATACACTGTATACTAAGTATTACATTCTGATAGTGTGTTATAAATACAATGCTGCTAGTGCAATACAAGGCCAAAAAAAAAATAAATTGAAATTACAAACCTCAACTAAACATTTTAGCTACAGAGATAAATATATTTTGATATTATGAAAACAGTTTCTTTCAACACAAGGATGTATCTTGATTAAGTGTTTTTATTGCATTTTTTTGGCAACTTTCAATTTAACTGAACTGTGTTTATCTGACATGAATCTCTTCTGTCAAAAAATTATCTGTTCTATTTCCGGTGTACAACACCAGTAATTCTAACACTCATGAGATTCTTCACATTTCCTTGCCAGACCCTTTCTTAGAAATTGGAAATGACAGATGGGATTTGTGAGAGAAAAGGATACTTTCTGAACATACAGCCCAAGGGCATGAAAAAAAGTCAACATTCTCCAAATAGATTTGCACTAGCTATTGCCTTTGTTTTCTCTGTAGCCCTTCTCATCTTATTAAGCCTGAATCATCTTCAATTGCTGTCCCTGAGTACATTTTTCAAAAGGAAAGAGTGTCCTTTGAGGAACCCATGGGTGTAACGAAAGTGCTCTTTACATCAATCAAACAGTAATGAAGCCGATCCATCCACCATGCATGGACTCTGATCTCAAAAGTGGCTGAAATCTACAAAACACCAATGAAAATAATTCCTTTTGTGTCAGTACGAATGCAATGAAAAGTGGACTTCGGATCCTATAATAAAAACATTTCACTGCTCCAACCACAACTGGTTTCTAACTGCAGCACTGCAACATTAATACCTGTTATTTAGAGTATGTAAATGCTGCAGTTGTAAGGCCAGAACAAAAACTGAGGTACCTCACACGTGACACATCTCTATACACCTTGTACGTTAATATATTTTTATGGGAATGTCTGAATTTCATCTTCTGGAAACTGATTTCTTCTACAGCACCAGAGCAGAATGGTCTGTCACCCCTGCATTTCAGACCAACAGGGTAATAGGATGGAGTGTATTTTAAATTCCCTCTGTATTCATTCCTTAATTTAAATAATGCTGTTTATTCCTCTTTTTTTTTTTCTTTTTCCAAATTTGATTTTGAAGATGTTGGCACTTGCTAGGTTTTGGACTAAAATGTAACATTCCATCAAAATGGGTGATTTTTGACAAACTTATCAAATACGTACTTGTTGTACACCCATTGTGAAAAATTTTTCCCTTAAATTGAGTCATTATGTAAGTTAACAACTTTGATAATGTGGTGCTGTATTCTGCAAGAACTCTGTCTCAGGTTACTTGTTGATGACAGTGAGTTGGTTTTTAAACTATACAAAAGCTTCCAAATCAGTATTTCAAAAAGCAGGTAAATAATCTGTAGACTGTAAGTACAGAAGTAAACACAAGTGGGTCCAGACAGTGTTTCACAACTTGCTGCATGTTTCAAATAACTGAGGAAGTGATATTCCCTTGTCTGTTTACCATAAACTCATTACAAAGAATTCTCTCAATTGAAATACAGTACATTATTGCAGTCATTTTGCTCTTTTTCCTGCTCACAAATTGCTTGCGAGATGGTCCTGGTTTTCTTCAAATATATGCACCATCTCTACTTATTATCTATCAGTATTACAATTACACACACAGGTACCATTGAATCATGGGGATTTTTTTCATATAATTGGGAAATTTTTCCAGCAATGAGCAAGAAGCAGCCAGGAATGCATAGCAATCAAGAGCAGGGACAGGACAGGAGAACCACCCTGCGGGAAGGCCTGGATAGGCTGGAAGAGTGGGCTGAAAATAACCTTGTGAAGTTCAACAAGGGCAAGCGTAAGGTCCTGGGAAAGCAAAGTCCAGGAGTGCAGCACAGGCTGGGATCTGCCTGTCTGGGGAGCAGCTCTGGGAAAGGGACCTGGGGGCCCTGAGGGACAACAGCTCAAGAGTGAACGTTGTGCTGCTGCGGCGAAGAAAACCAACAGGATCCTGATCAACAGGGGCAGCACCAGCAGCGAGAAAGAAGTCATTGTCCCACTCTATTCACTGATTGTCAGGCCACATCTGGAACACTGTGTGCAGTTTTGGCCCCTGCTCTGCAAAAATGGATGTGGACAGGCTGGAGAGGATCCAGAGAAGGGCACAAAGATGATAAAAGGACTGGGCAGCCTGCCATATGAGGAAAGGCTGAAAGAACTCGGTTTGTTCAGTCTTGAGAAAAGAAGGTTCAGGGGAGACCTTATCACCATGTTCAAATTTTTTAAGAGTGGCTACAGAGCAAATGGAGACTTCCTTTTCCAAGGAGCCACATGGAAAAGACAATGGGTGATAGGTACAAGCTACTCCTGGGGAGCTTCCAATTAAACACGACTGGAAAATTTTTCACACTGGGGAACAATCAAGCATTGGGATAATCTCGCTGGGGTAGTGATGGATTCCCCAATATTGGACACTTTTAAGATTCAGCTGGACAGGGTGCTGGGCCATCCTGTCCAGACCATGCTTTTGCCAAGAAAGGCTGGACCAGATGATCCTTGGGGTCCCTCCCCACCTGGTATTTTATAACCTCATGATTCATACACTAAAGCCTTTTATTGTCATGGAAACCTGTAATATTTTTGCATAAATAACAACCATTTCTTCAGTTTGTAAACAAAACTCGTGTGACTGTGTCTGCAAGGGGAGATGTATGGATTATTCCAATGGCTCTTTGGCATCAAACAAATTTGAATTAATAAATACCCCTAAGCCCAGCCCTGACACTACACATTTTAGAGTTGTTGAGCCACTAGAAATTCCAGGTTATGAGGATGAAAGTGAAAATACCCATCTGAAGTTACCTCTGGGACAGCGCAGTATCCCTGAGGCTGCAGCCTCCTCACTCATTGCCAGGGTCATGATCTGGTTCTGCAGGGTCCAGCTCTGCAAAGACCCATGTTTTACCACTGTTCCACGTTTAAAAGGGATGTCTCATGTCAAAGCAATGAGGAAAAATCAGCACTGGGCATGTGTTCTGTGGCACAGTGATGCTGTGTCTCAGATTGCTACCTCTGCTCTGCACACTCGTGGAACAAGTCAGCTTTTGCCCCAGAAGGAAACAGAAATCACTGATCTCCTCTTGCATGTAGAAGGATAGAGGCAGAAAGAAGACTCAGCCTGATGTTGGCCGTGTCCTTTGACCCCACCTAGAGTCCAAAACAGGTCGGCTGCTGAGCTCACCACTTCCTTCTCCATCCTTCACTCAGGGGAGCATCTCCCTTCCCCCCAGCCTTCCTGAAGGCTCTCAGCAAAATCTGCCACAGGTGCCTGAGGAAGGAAAAGTCACCAAAATAAACACTGCTACCACACACCTCATCTGTCTTCCCATACAGTGGGCATTAGGGGAAGACATTTTCTTTTGTTATATTTGGAAAGCTTTTTTCTCTTTAGAAGTGTAAAGCTTGATATTTACTGCCAGTTGTTGGATGTTTCAGTTGAACAAAATAGTTTCTTTGCTGTGGATCTATAAATAACCTCATTGAGCAACTGAAAAATACGAAGGATACATTTCATCCTCCCCAAAATATGTACACTTCTTACCACTAGGCGAACAACTTCATTTTATTCAGAACTAGCAGTGAATTTCCTAGTGTGTGTCTGGTCTCTGCTGTAGGAAGACAACAAGTAGAAGTCAGTTAGAAGAAAAGAGATTTATTTTTCCAGATTAAGCTTGAGAAGTTTTTCTTGCCTAAGAATACAAGTCCATTATTTGGTAATTCTTTTCTTTTTCTCAGGTTATATGTTCTCAGTGGTATTTTGGAAGGAAATCTGGTGGTGCGTAGACATTAGCATAATAATACAGTTTTATTTCCTAAATACTTCCTGAAAATTCAGGTGCTATAGTCTCAGCATTTCCACAGCACAATAAATTCCCTAAGCACACCACAGGGTTTCATACACCAACTCCTTGATATAGAAGCACACTGAGTGGCCACCAGAAAGGTACTGTCAAGTGAGGAACTGAATGATAAAGCTCTTCTAGGGAAAAAACCAAAACAGCAACAAAAAACCCAGCATGAAAGCAAACAAACAAAACCACCACCAACAAAAAAACCCTAGTAACCTTTGCTAAACAAAACTAGCTGTCATGGCCAGTGCCTTTCGCATTCACTTAATTTCTTTATCAGATCATAAAATTTGATTATTTTTCTTTTATCTTGCCTTGGACCATGGCACTTGCTGTATGACGAGAAACATTGATTGTCCTTCTTAATTGTTCACAGAGCGGCAGCTTTGAGTGTCCTGCCACTGCTAACATATCTATGAATCCTTCTACAGGGACTCAAAATCTTACCAAAGTAGGAATTGAGCAGTGAAAATATTTCCTTTTTCCCATTTCACGGTCCCTACCTTGGCCTCCTCAACCTGCTTCCCCATGCCAAATGAACATACACTGATTTAAAGCTGAGATGTGCTGAAGGATTTCCAGTTAACAAGCTGGACTGCACTGCATATTTTTACCACCGCACATTGCAGTTAGGACTCTTTAGCCACATTGATATACTACCATCCCTCTGAGTTCTAACCGAGATACAGATACTCTAATGTAAAGCTGCTTATTACCAGGATAACTCAACCTTCTCATACAGCCAATGTTCTTTTACACTAATGCAATTGCAGAAGGGGAACACCAGTGTCATTGGTAACACCAGGTTTTAAAACTGAAAAATGCTGCCTGATGACCACTTGTTAAATCTGTCTGTAACAAAAATAAACTAATGCAATGACACCTTAGTTTTTTCCATGAGTTGGGATTTGCTCTGCATCTGCCAGCTCACTCTCCCCACCACACAGTACTCGCTCAGAGTCAAGCACAGTAACAGCTGCTTAAGAAGGACATGGGTTAAACATGTCGAGTTTTTCTGGCTCGCTCGTGGGAGATTCTCCTTTCAGTACTTTCCTGGCTCTCATTCCAGGTGGACACAAACACTGGTGGATATACCAGTTCTTCACTCAGGCTTGCTCTCACTGCCCTCCTGCATACCAAGGACAAGAGTTACCTAAGCAGGCCTTCAGTTCTGGCTTCAACATCCTGCTCCATACTGCACGAAGGTGCCAAATTTGCGTGCACTGGCTCATGGACCGAGCACTGCAAGCGACAGCGAAGTCTCCAAAAACAATAGTTGGGGCAAAGGATGTAAGGAATAAGAAGAGTGAGTCGCTGACAACAGTCTGCAACCTCACAGTGCTATTAGCATTGGAAAAAAATTCCCCATTCGTTTTGTCTTATCTGACAGCCACAGCTTTACAGTGTCTGGAAGCCAGAGGAAGGGATCAATAGACATTTGCTGACAACTGAGATTTTGCTTTATTCCATCCACAAATGGTTATGTTTTGGTAGCAGATGTTTCTATACATGTCTGAAATCATAAAGAGAAGGCCAGCTAGCCCTTTACAGGACTCATGGTTTAAACGGAAGGAATAGTGCTTGCTGCAGAGCAGACTTCCAGTTTCCACTGGCAAAGTCCACCCTGGTGACAGAGGCACAATTGTCAAGCTCAGGTTAAAATAAATGTATTCTGCAGATAGGCTTTTAAATAGAGAGAATGTAATTTATTAGAACAAATTACACCCCTGAAGGAAGTAAATAAGCTTTCAAGGACATAAACTGTCTTCTAAAGGTAGTAGTCAAGGCATGATGAATTGTGTGTTTGTAAATACCACTTGGAGCCTGGATGTTGAAGTTGCTGTATAGAAATACCAGCTTGTTTTAATAGTTTTATGGTCAAGTAGTATTCAAAAGCGAATGAATTCACCTGAATTCATGTCTATACTATGTTCATTTAGTTTTCTTTAGGGACAGGTACACAGCAAATTTCTATAAATCTTACATCAGGATGGAATTGCTAATACCTAAAAGAAAACCTTAGCCTGAGAGAATTGTTGGTTACATGTGTCCAAAGCATCTGACCCGTGTTTGTGATAAAGACATTGAGGTTCCAAGCAAGAATGAGCAAAGAAAATCCAACCTATCTCAAATCTTTAAGCCAGTCTAAAACCTTTGGTTCTAGCCAAAATGACAAACAAGCATAGTCAACTCAGATTCACAGTCATGTTATGGGCAGCAACGTTTGGTGAAACCTTTTGAGATGCTCACCCAAATTGCAGGACCTCTTTCCTTCAGCCACCTGACAGCTGCGTTTGGTGCCTGAGTGTTTATAGGGCATCAGTCACTGTGATGTAGTGGGCTGGCTGAAAATCAAAGACAAGGAGTGTTTGAAAAAGGTATTTCCATTAAAACAAAAAGTTGTTTTGTTTGTGCTCTCAGCTGATTCTAAGACTGCCTCCATTGTAATACCTGTGCTTTACCTCCTGGACTTCAGTTACATTATAGATTCANTGTTTGTTTTGGGCTTTTTGTTAGACTTTTCAGTTTCCCAGTCATATTGCCATTTTCTGTTACTTACACAAAAATGTCTCCATAAAAACCTTATTCTCCAATCTTAGCATTCCTTTGGGCTGCATGAGAACTTTCATTCCAATTTCTAATTTCAGTAAAGGCACTGCACAAAAGCTGTTGAATTATTCAGAACTACATGTAACTGGTACAAATTCTCTAGGCTCTGTCTAGTTTAATTAAAGGTAAATCCCAGCAGACATTGTAACTGCAATGAGAGAGTAAACAGGAAGAGTTAAACAACCTGTGAATGGAAGATAAATAAAACCCCCACCTTCTTCAGATACCTTTCCCCCCTCATTTATATCAAAGCATTCACCATCAGCTTACCTAAATTCTGTTCATTTAGAAAAACCTATGCCATTACATGCAGGACTGATTTTTATGATGACAGAGCAGAAGTAGATAGCTGTTCAGAGTGGCTTGTTGGAGTAAGAAATGAAACAAATTATTATTTATCTGGTGCCTGATCTCTCTGAGGCATAAAAAAGCTGGAAGTACCTCCCTTAGGAAGTGTTTTCAGTGTGGCTGTGTTGCCATTGCAGAATATAAACCTGCCATGGGATTACAGCAATGACCCTGTCAGATCCAAAGCATGTGGACAACTGAATTTGGGATGTTTTGTCTCAGACTGAATCCCATGGCTTTGTCAGTGTCAAGAGGGGCTGCAGGTCTGTTCTGTGCAATTGGCCAGGCACTGAGGGGAATATTTACATCCCAAAGCACTGAAGTTGAAGAACAGCGTGAGGCACAGCTGACTGTGAAGAACAGTGGCGCCTGTCATCATCAGAAAACTCAGCTGAATAAATGAAACTTCTGACAACTGCCATAAGCAGATGTTAAAAGGAGGATCTCTTGAGAAATGCAAAGCAAATGTTACCTACAATACCCTGACTGAAATTAAGTATCTGTCATGAGTACTCTTGGGCTAAGTCCACCATGAGAAGGAGCTGGGTAATCTCTGAAAGCAGTTACTCAAGAACGCTCCCTTTTACCTTTGAAAATGTCACTTCCAATCCCATTCCTTGGGATGTTTGCATGTGGGATGGTACAACCATTCAGCTCTTGTGCAAACTTAGACCAACAGAAAGAGTTGCCTTCTCCCTGTCTCATTCGTGCAGGTGTCAATAGGATGGTAGAGGTAGAAAACTCAGCCATGGGTAGAGTCAGGCCTCCATTCACAAGGTGAAATCCATTCGGGGATTCCATTTGGCCCTCTCATACTGCTTTGTGAGAAGATGGCATAGAGGCCTCATGCTCTCAAAGTAGACTGGGAAAGCCATACCCATCTTTGATTCTCTCCTGGGATGAGGGGATGGGTTCTCTATCGATTTATGTCCACAGTAAAGCACAAGAGCAATCTTCTTCAAATCAGATGTCACACTGAGGGGAAGTTGGGTGAAGTTCTTCCAGCTTGACTGACCATCTTTCATTCGTATTGAATTTCAGGACTAGGTTCACTTGCCCACACATAGGCACCTGGAATCATTTTAGATGCTTCAGCAAGTACCCTGCTTGACTTCCAGTGCCAGAAACATACAGAACTACAATTAGCCCTGTGTCATCTTAGTCAACCTCATGCCAATAGCTCAGACGTCGTCGGGCTCCTCTGGCAGCAGAAGGGGCTCCCAGTTTAGAAAGGATAGGTAATCCCATAACAGGACAGAAACCCTACTTAAATGATCTTTTATACAGCTGCAGTTCCACATTTTTCACATCAGAAGCATAAGACAGCATTCAGGCTAACCCATTTCTGAAAGCTAAAATATAAACAGATTTGCCAAAAATATTTATTAGATTGCCTAAAATTCAGAAAACTTCTAGGAAATAAACCTATTTATGAGCAGTTTAGAAGCAGAGTGGGGCATTCATTTCCTAAGGCCTTGGAAAGAAAAGTTCTCAGAAAGAAGAGTAGAGAAGAGGAACAGAAATACCAGTCGTGTCTCAGCGGTTTGTGGAAAAATAATGTCTGGAACTAAAAAGGTGGTGTATTTCCTTCTTTTAAGGATGTTATTACCCTATAAAGTGCAATATTTTATATGGCCTGGCAGGGAAGACTACTGCTAAAATCTACCAACCTGTAATGAAGGGGACAATTCCCCATGCACTGAAATTTTGGATGTCTGTGGCAGTGAAGTGATAATGGATGTAACCAAGATTTGGAATACACTGTATAACTGAAATGAATGCAGAACAGGTTGTTGCTGCCCATTGACAATTTAGTTATAATTTAAGCAACTGGACAGGGAGGAAGAGCAGGAGTGGAACTCAAGACCCCCCCTCCATTCAGGGAAAATGTACCCATAGTTTTGGAGCAATATTGGGCAACACAAAATACATTTACCACAGGCTTCTTTCTCACCATCTGAAGAATGAAATGAATGGCATTTTCTTGATCTCAGCTGTTGCCTTGGGATGTATCAGAGGCAGGGTCTAAGAAAAAGGCTAAAATTGTTTGGGTTATTTAATAGAGACGGGTTTCACCGATTTCCAGCTGGTTAGAACTAAAATAGCTAGAGTCATAGCTTAACGTGTGATTTTTTTAGGAGTTAATATTTTCTCTTGGAAGTCTGTAATTCTGCAATAACAATTACTTTTAGCTGAACTAATGCTACGAGTCAGTCCTAGTGGCTGGAGGTATGAATATATTACTAGCACTGACATTCTGGGTATCTGTTATCACCCATGCCAGCAGTGGAGTGGGCATGTGAACTGACCAGCACTAGGGTGGGTATGTGAACTCACTCCCACCTGCACAGTAGCGACCCTTAACTGTGCTGTTGCACCATTGCGCTGGACACAAACGTGGTATCCGGTGTTTTCGAACAGATGAATTTTAAGGTAGATATCCAAAATCCTTATCTAGACAGATCAATTATTCCATTCTGAGTGGTTTGCCATCGACTGTTTTTATTCTAAATGGGAAATCAGACTGCTTTTACCAGACCGCCAAAATACAAGGCCAGATGTTCAGCCTGATGCAACCCTGATTGCTTTATATGCAAGTAAGTAGCTTTACCTCCTTTTGTAATTTCATGTACGCAGTAGGAGGTACAAGGAAAATGAAGGTGCAAGGTTCGTGTTTAAAAGGCTAAATGACTGGCACGTCTATCCTGCTAGCTGTTTAAAATCACATGTAAACACTTCCTTATCCAGTGTTCCTATCCGAATTAGTATATTTATGTTCAAACGTAAGTATCTGCATTTTTAAATACACATGTTCTCTCATCTTGTACAAGTGCTGGAAATGCTCCCACACCTTGCAGAGGAATACAGGATGTGGGTGGCAATTTTCTCCAAACATTTTATCAGGCAATTTTCAGACAGCTTGGATTATGGATTTTCTTTCCTTGCTAAAGAAGAACAACAATAGTGCTATTAAAGCTATTAAAAGATAATAGCTGATACCTACAGAGCTAGAGAGGGCTGGGAGAGTGGGAGAAAAAATAAGTCTGGTTTAGGCAACTGAGACTAATCCCGTAATATGCTGAGCTACCCCAGCTCTTCTTTCAGCAGTGGACGGAGCCCAGACTGGCTGCAGCCAGTGAGCAGGAATTTCAGTTCTTGGTACCTGATCACTAAGACGTGGCTGGCTGCAGCATATCTAGGACATGGTCCTGGATTAGTGCTCTCAGAAACCCAAACGTGATCTATTCAAAGAAAGTAGGGGAGACCTGTTGGGTGCAGACAGGTTGGAGATGGCTGCCCCCACTGAGCCACATCCCTGCAAGGATGGATATGGAACAGCTCGGCTGTCTGCGTCACCTGAGACCACGCTGTGCTACCCCAAGCAGCTTCTGCATGGACTGCTACATCTGCATGGCACGAGGACACAAAACAGATTCGTTTAGTTTCTGGTTCTTCACAACATTCCCTCACATTGATCTACTGCTGGTAATTGAAATACAGATCAAAATGATTCACCCATTACCAAAAGGAAAGTAGTCAGGATTGTACAAGAAAATAATGAGAAGAACTGGATCCTGATCCCCCAGACCTCTGGCCTAAGCAACAAGTGGTCCTATTTGTAACATGCTCTTGTAACTATTCATTAATATAGATGTAGAAGATACCAGGTTATCATATGTATTAGTGAAGAGTGAAGAAACTGCAAATTCGCCAGTAAGGCTGGTATGAAAGAAACTGCCATTTTTGGTGTTTTATGATAAAGAAATTATTGAACAGGTAAAAGTAGTTTCTTACATTTGGTCACTGAAATTAGAGCATCACAGGTCTGACGAAGTGGGGGCATGGAGTGAGAATACTGACCATAAGTAAAACTTCATCAAGAGGGAAAGGAAAAAGCCCTGCAGCATTTTTGAGCTAAGAAAGCCCTTATGCCCTTCAGAAATAGCTTGTACATATCCTCTCAAATTCTGCAGTGAAAACTTGGAGCTTAGTGCAGTGTCTTGCAAAAAGGCATCTACCACTCTTTGAGATGACCAAGGTTCAGGCTCCTCTTGGTTCAGTCCAGAAGGACTCAAGTCTCGGGTCTCTGTCACACCCAGAGCTATGCATCCTCAGGCACACCAAAGGCCAATCACTAGATGCCAAAGTATGGTAACTGAGTGTAGCCCTAAGATTGGACCTGGCAGATCCATCTTCCAGCTCTGCTACAAATTTCCTCTGGGACTTGGGTTAAACTCCTAAGTTAATTCCTGTAAAGAGACTCAATTTCCATTAACTTCAGTGGGAACATTGATTCTTAAAGAACTGGATTCAGCCAGCCTAATTTAAATACCTTATCTGTGCCTGCAGTTTAGATGCCTAGTGAATAAGTTCTCCAGAAATCCAGGCAGACAGGATCTTCCTTTGAAGACATCTCACCACTGACTGTATGGCAAATATCAGATCTTTTTTTAGGATAACTGTTTTGCTTTGGTATTTAAAATGCAGCACATTAGATGTCTGCAGTTAGATAGACTGGATTTGATAGTTTAGATATGTGGATGTGAACTGTATAATTTAAGTTTAAAAAACCCCAAGATGCACAGACTTTGTGGTTAACTTGTACATGCACTTCTGAGCAGGTTGAGCATAACTGTGGAAGCCGTATGCCCCAAATGTCCATTTCAGCAAACACCCCGTTGTGGTGGTACACGTACCCAGATTACAGGAAAAAGGGCAGTGAGTGGAATTTATGGCAGACCATTGAAGCTGTTGGCATTAAGTTACACAACGTATTTAACTGATATGATGATATTCACATGACCCAATTGCAAGATAAACCAATGTTTAGGAAATGCACAGCTCTGAAGATGGAAAGTGAGCTGTTGACTGAAGATTATTACTGTAATTTAAAAGCATCATCTGTGTTCATCAAGCTAATTCTTCTTCTTCTATTATCCTAATTTTAAAAAAAATGGAAACAACATGAAATTTTCAGTGCGCAAAATGATCTGCTCATAAGCAGAGCAAGCAGCAGACTAAGAGAATGAAGCAGAAATGACTCAGTGGATTATACCAAACAGCATCTGAGAGAACCATGATTTTCTTTCGGGAACATATAGAAACAAGATGGAATTTAACAAACAAATTTTCCACTGTGAACTGGTCTTCTAGCTGTACTTGAAAGTTCAAAAAAGGATAAAGTCTAAGCAACGCTACCTCACCGAAAAGTTCTCCAACACTGCAGTAAACACAGATGAAAGATTTGGGCATTTTATCCTTCATTCTCATATCAAAAGCAGTTGTTTGGTCTACGCTCTTCAAAATTTGTGACTAGGGTTCATCTCACCTAGCTTTAGACTTTTGCAGTCTCGACAGCTGCGTCTGAGCCCAATGCCTTTGGCTCACTTTGTACTCAAAGGAGAGCAATAGGTAATCTAAAGTGCAATTCGGCTGTCCTATTTAGGAGGCCTAATTTTAGGTTAAGATGAATCACATTCCAGAAGTGTCTACGTCTCTCCATCAACTAGAAAGGGAGCTCAGATGTGAAATTTCTGCATCTTATTTTTTTACTCAGTGAACACTGCTTTAGAAACTGAATCTTAATGCTCACAGGCTTCATTTTATGCTGTGTAAAAAGGGAGAAAAACAAAGTTTAAAAAAAAAAAAAAAAGAAAAGAAAGAAAGGAATCTTGTGGAGGCTGAAACAGTTTCAGAAGACTGAAGGCAACATTGAATCCGTCTGGAGCAAAGGTAAGCTGGTGTTTAGTGTCACATTAATTGAAAAGCAAATTCCGTGTGAAGAGTCCTTGGAAGGAATCAGTTTGTGCTTAATACTTCTCTGTCATCAGAAAAGCTTCTCCCATGGCCATACCAGTGATCTCTGAGCTATCAGGACTACAAGGAGCAATTTTGGCTTCTTTCTACATCAGCATTAGTGACAGGTGTGTTTTGGATAAGGCATCAGCTGAATGGCACAACAAAGGGCATAAACAATCAAAGCCCTTCAAGAGTCTGCTTTACAAGTTTCCCACAAATCCTTTTTAAGTCTTCAGTCTAATTGTATTGGCCCAATTTTTGCCCCCAAGTTCCTCCTACCTTAAACACAAACAAATACAAGGAGTACTGGGCCGTTCTGCTCAAGAATTTTCATGGATGAGTTTTGCATCGTATATAGTAGAAACCCCTGCCTTTTTCCCTTCCTCAATCCACACTACAGAAGAAACTTCTCAAGGAGAGAGAAGTGCTGACCATGCTCCTATGGCTCGTGCATGCTGTAGCCACCCCTGGGCACAGAAGGTGCTGTGACAGATGATGTTCGCAGCTGGGACTGAGGGATCTCAAGCACGGCAGAAGTACTGAGAGTAGGGCCTCCTGTGGCCAAAACCTGTTGAAATGGAAGTGTAACAGATCCTAAAATAATCCTTTTCTGGATAGGAATGAAGCTAAAGAACAGACTACTGTCCATGAGAACAAACTAAAACTCCAGAAACTGCATAATTAAAACTGTTCTTAGGCTACAAGTAAGGAGCACTAGTGTACTGTTGCTGGGTGATACATTTCTACATGACAACTCTGCTCCTGTCTTTACCAGACTGTGTCCTTTAGATGAGAAATAGGCCAATATGATTGAGCTTTACAAATCAAGACGTGCTTGCATTGGCTGTCAGCACTGTAATTTTGGGGTTTCTGCCTGTAGCTGTTGTAAAAAAATGGATACTGCAACCCCACCAGAGTCAGGGAAAAGGAGTCCCCTGCACAAATTAGTCCAGCCCAAGGAACAGTGAAGAAACACTTGACCAGCTCAGCAGTGAAAGAGTTATCCCGGTGCTTTTCATTCTTCTTCAGCCAAAACATGAAAAACGAAGTTCTTCTGATACATAAAGTATAACTAGCAGTGACAAATGCCATTCCCCTTATCTTCTTTTCATCTTTTCTCCTAAATGGGCTATTCTATTTAATGACACCCAATTACAAGTCCCTGTTATTCTTTGAATTGCTGTAAAAGCGAGCAGTCTCCATGTGTTCAGAGCAGCTTGCAATTAGCGTACCCTGATCTTAGAAACTGCAGCCTATTAAAAATATGGACAAATTAAAGCACAGCATCTGGAAACCTGCATATGTTCCTTTTGCACAGCAGGTTTCAAACGCCAGGGTCAAATGATTCCTCGATATCATGTAAAAGAGCTTATAAATGTCACCATTCAGGTGGAGAACTTTAGAGAATTTTCATACTTTCTTCAAAAATATTATATTACTTCACACTTACCTTTTATGCTGTTTTCTTGGGAAGAAGATGAAGAAAATATAAAGAAAATTTTTAAAAACTAAGATTTGCTTTATATAATCACTCTGTTGAATTTTGTAATTAGGCTTATAGCCACAGCCCCACCAAAACTATGGAGATATGAATATGAAAATTTCAATCCAAACTCAGATGTATTTTGCTATGCGAATTGCCTGATTTTGTGATGTTTCCTTCAAACCGAGGGCCTGCTGGAGAGCCATTTCTGCTTAAATGCACTTTTTTTCTATCCCCTAGCAAGTGTAAGAAGTAATGCTTTCATGGGAATATAAAGTAGAGATTAAGACTGGGTTTATATCTCTTTCAAAAAAGAAAATCCTGAAGTGGACAACATAGTTTTACTCTTCATAAAGCTGTCAAGGCAAAGACAGGGCTCTATTTTATCCATTTTTATCCATTTTATCTCATTTAAACAAATATGCTGCGGTAGCTGGGGGCTGGTTTCCATTTTAATAGCAAACATTCTGTCAATAACAACCTTGTACATGAACAGGAGCTTTTCTGTTTACATTAATCAAAGTAATTGAATCACAAAATGTACTGCTAATGAGTAGACATAGGACAATAGATTCTACTAGATCTGAAGTGCTTCTGGAAGTGGCAGTACCAAAGTAAAAAAAATTTAATTACTCATTCTGCTGTGTACAAGACTTGAAAACAATATTAGCTAACAACAAATTCAGCTCAGTGCCTTCACTTGACTATCTAAGTGATGAATTTGGCTCCACATTTAGGTAGCTCTACTGTAAAGGCAGATGTTCATAGGTAAGGAAGGTGGCTGAAAACGCTCAAGTCAGTAGAGATTTAAGACAGCTGCACCATGCCCATGGCCCAAGCGACTACAAAAAATGAGCTGGGACAGATCTGCCCCTTCCTGCACACAGCTGCTGCAGCCAGGACGGCATCTCAGGGCACGGCGAACACCTCAGAACCCGTATTTAGGCAGTTTCTTGGTCAAAAGACTCAGTGAGGCTTGACTGAGCTGATGCACGTGTCCATTTTAGGATGGGATGAGTCACCCTCTAGATCCCTTTGAAGGCTTTGAGTAGTTCCCCATTGACTACAGGGCTATGGTAGGATCTTAAGCACCTCCCATATAGGAAGATACCTACATTAAAGAAGCCTACATGCATGCATCTGAAATCAGTGACACGACTCCAGAGATGCATATATTTTTCCTCTAAATACAGAGAAAACTCACCTCCTTGGCTTAGACTGGATACCTGATACATGGATAGCCAATATGAGTTGAACCCCACGCTCCCAGCTTGCCATATACTTCCCAGTTTAATGTAAGTACCCTTTGTATCAGGCATTCTTTGTGTAGAAATGAGAAATAACATTATTATGCTATTCTGTGGCAAAAATATAGTGGAAATATTGCCTCCCACCACATACCAGACAGAACAAGCTAAGTTCAAAAATCCAGAAGCTGATTCAATCTTCATGTCTGTGCTGGTACCAGGAGTCTGAATTTTTGGTTTAGAGATAAAACTGGAAAATAATTCTGTCCAAATGCCATTTATATATTTTTTAGCTCTAAGTTGAGTTTCTAAAAGTTTTTCCATAATAATCATGGTTCCATTGTTCTAGACAAAACAAAGATGTGTAAACAAATTTTCTTTTGATCATAACATAGCTATTACCAGATTTTTATTTATTACCTTTAGAAAAGTAGTCCGATTCATGTGATTTTAACCACTGAGGATAATCAGGAAAACCTGGAAGATCTGTTATTCAACATCTTGATTTTAATTACTCCCCACATACTGCATTTGCTCTCTCGTAGACCTGACCAACTAAGAAACTAAGACTATTTTTATCTAGATGTTAAAAACTTGACGGAGTGCTGAGGAAGGTTTGTTTCCTCAGAGGGCTTGGCAGCTGCAATTACTCAGACCTCAATGACTCTGCAATCTGCTGTTTGCAAACAAGCAGTCGGAGTGGCAACATGCATTCTCCATACCCCACATATCTTGGTAAAATCATTCAGTTTTTCCTCCCAAACCTCAGCAATACGAATCTGATGCTTCAGCTGCACTCTTCCCATGTCATAAATATTTTGACAACATCCTTTAGAGTATCTCAATCTCAAATCTCACTCAGCTTCTTCTGTCATTTACTGGCATGTTTGGTTCATTTGCTGATAATGGGTAGATTCTGAGCTTTCAGTAACAGGAGTCATTAGAAAATACCAATATGACCAGAAAGCATAGAGAAGACAAAGAAGGAGCATGAAAGACCAGAGGAAAGTAAGTCATACAAAGAGAGCTATGGAGATCATCCTTTCTTAGAAAAATGAAGTTAGAAGAAAAGTGGTGAAATTCAGAGGCAAAAAAAAAATTTTAATTGGAGCTGTTTTTTCTTGCAGGTTGCAATTGCCAAAAGATGCTCTTAAACAGGGGTTTCCATGTTATTTCTTGGTGTGTCTGGTTGGTCCTCAATGCAGAGGTGATTTCCAATCCTTTTGAAAAGACAATTGCATCCTGCAGGCACCCTTTGCAAAAGATAACGAAAAGAATGGGTTAGTTTGGCTTAGATATCCATTTGTTTAGTAAAATATTGCATGTGTCCATGAAAGGAACCAGAATAATCATTAACAAGATGCTTCATCAGCAAACTGGAAAAAATAGTAAGATCTTTACAAGAGTCTAGGTCTGACAGATGTGTGAGGGATGGTTTATACTACTGCATAGGCAATGCTATGGTTTTGCTTCTTATTCCTGTTCACTGGCAGAGCTGCCAGTGGCAGGCTGTGGCAGGACGTGTCCTCCCCCTCTCTACCACAGATGGTTGGTGCATACGGAAGAGATAACCCAGGTGGGTCAGAGAGCCCAGCAAGGGGTCATCCCTGGCGCCAAAAGAGCTCAGGCCTCCAGCTAAAAATCAGCATCTTAGTCTGGAGAGAAAATGTGGGAAGAGATAAAAGAAAAATAAATATTCTTGACTGAGAGACACCGTTTTACAATCTATAAAAGACACATGAATTATCACAGAGGCAGAAGCCTCGCGCACACACACACACTGAAAGCATGCGAGATTTCTCCCCGGAGATTAGATGCAGATTCCATGGTTACTTTCCTGGGAATTGAGAGAAAGGATTTTGATGTGCGCTCCATCGAGAACTGGATGGTAAACACGGGATCCTAAGTTATATTATTTCTTCACTAGCTGTAAAATTAATGGTACCTTTAACCTCGTGTTGTATTTACGAGCAGTCCCTTTTTGTCTTATTCCTGTGTAGTATATAGTCTGGTTTAAGTCTTACGTCTGTTAGTTTTATGTCTGTTAAATAAATAATTCATTCTATAATAGACTGAATCAGCCACTATTAAAGAAGCTGTGAACGAGAGTGGGTTTTGGGGTGCTGGCCACTTCAATAAAGCTACTGCCTGCTGCCAGAGGCCTGGGCAAAAGGCAGGGACTTATCTAAACCCCCACATCTATTCATGACAGAGGCCAAAGGAAGAAAAGAAAAACTCACGTAGAAACGATTCTCTGGAGACTTCAGCCATCCGCTTTGCTAAGGAATAACTCATCTGAGAGTACAAAAATCCCTGCTCCTTGTGGCATAACTGCAGGTATTGATGGAGTTCTAAGTCTTTGCTATCTCTCTATTTTCCAGTATGGGGCTGTTGGTTTACCTGGACAGTGACAATGTGTTTTGAAAGTAAGAAAAAACCAAAACGCTCTATTGGCTGCTTGCTGAAAATGTAACAGAAGACTAGATTTTGTGCTCACTTCTATACGGAAGTAAGTAAAAACAAAGTGCTCCTCCCCTGCATTTTCTGCAGCAGTGATCAAGTTCCTGGGCAGTGAAACGCAAGAATTTGCAAGGTTTCCTATTGCTTACCCACTCTTAGGATGGGAACGAGGGCACCACACAGAACAGACAGAGCACTGGATCCATGCTTTGACTCCTCACCCTAAAACAGGAACCAGCAAACCCCAGATTTATTTGCTGTGCACTGTATTCATTCCCTTTGCCTTCTCTAACAGGGAGGAATTATGATTCCATGCATCAAAGGGAACAACAGTAGCTCGGGGGCCATGGATCTGATGTTTTGCCCCTGCTCCACGCTATGCCTGAAGCGTGAATCTGTGATGGCTTTGCCATTGCCAGACATGCTGAGGATGCATTGTCTCCATCTTCTGCCCACTTTCAGCAGCCATATTCAAGCAATAACAATATTAAAAGGAAACAATTTATCTAAAAAAATTAAGGGCTTATTATCACACATATGAATCAGTGAAGCTGGGTGCCACCTGCTGTCATAACTTTTTTACCTCAATTGGAAAGTGACTGATTGCATTCATCCAGTTGTGAAATTGTGTTAATATCCCCAAGGGGAGAAAAAACAAACCAAAAAATCAACCCAAATATATTTAGGAAATTGCAACTGTGAGACTTTTGAAGCTGGAATAAATGAAACTAAATTATTAGTAGAGAGGCAAGCCTATGAGTTGACCTGAGCTACCTAAATTTTAGACATATACTTGCATTCACACATACACATTACATTCACATACAGATTTGTAGAGCAAATTACCTGTGAGTATAAAATACTTTCCTATCTCCAGTATAATGATGGAACAGATAATGATGGATTCCTAATCCTGAGGTGGGAAAACAAAAAAGGGTGATAAAATTGAGCACACGGAGTAAATGTGTTGCACTTGTAATTAATATGCAATATTAAAATCTGGAGTTGTACTTGCTATCACATTCTGAATTAAAACAATGCTGATTGATAGCAAAGACAAAGTCAGCCATAGGTTTACTAAAAAGCATGAACGTGTCCTAAGAAACAAAGCAAGAAATTTAAAAAAAAAAGTTCAAAAAATGCCTTGACTCGTTTTCATTTCCTTATTCTGTATTATAAAATAGGTCTCAAATAAGCATCAACCCACCTCTAATACAGATCTGAGCAGTGACTGCCTTGTTTTGGGTGCATCATTCATACATGTTACGCAGACTGGGACACACTGTAACATGACCGAGAGGAAAACTGTCTTGTTAGCAGTGATGCTAGGAAAGGCTTCTGCAAGCAAACTGTGACTATCAAAATTATCTACTTCATCACAATCAATATTTCTATACTTAGATGTGAATCAATCTCATTTGTGCATTTTCTTAAGCAAATAAATACAGAGAATTATATGCTTTGAATTATAACAAAAAGCTCAGCACAAAAGACAGCAAACTGATCTTTAGGATACAAAAGTATCTCAGTTGATCCGAAAATCTAAATTAAGTATGTGGAACTGCAGTGCTGTGAGCCTGAACTCATTTTTAGTGAGTCAAATAGCAACAGTGCAGCTTCCCATAGCTACCAGATTATTATTATTATTATTATTATTATTATTATTATTATTATTATTATTATCTGTTTTGCTATCTCTGAAGATGTGTTTCAACTGCACAAGCTACAACAAAGACTCAGTTCTGCTCCAGAACATGTGCAACAACAAACATGAGCAAACAGGTAACACATGCTCTCCAGGAATTAACAAAGGCAGAAAACACCTTGGCTTTCATTAAATCACTTGTTGGGATAAAACAGTATACCAGTAATCAAACCCCTCCTGATCTCAGCCTGTGGGACCACCAGAGAGTGGCTCTCCATAGCAGTCTTCTCTTCTGTCCTACCACTATCAGTCTTTTGGGAAAAGGAAGGAGCTGGTGAGGGAGCTTCCAGAGACAGAGCTTTTACAGAGACAGGAATAAAATTACTGACCACTCCTCCCAGCACAGAGGGACACTCCTCTGTCTGCATTTCTTCTCCACGTTTCAGAGTTCCCACCACCAACAGCGGTAAAGCTGAGCAGCTATGACCTGCTGAGGATCCCTCCCAGCAGCACCACACTGTCCCGCCTTTCACTCCCGTGAAACGCAGTCCTGGCTCATCCATCCACTCTGCTGAAGGAGAATTACCACGACAGAGCTTTTCTCAAAGCAATCCTCATGGGAATGATCCCTCTAAAGGCATGAAAGGAACATTTACTGGTGGCATCGTGAAATGCAGCCAGGGAATATAGAGGAATGTAACAGAAACTACTGGGACAGATTGAAGGATTTCACAAGAAAGTACAAAAAAATTCTCAGAGGTAACACAAACAGCAAGAGCAGATAAATGCTACAACTTTCTGCAATATTAGCCTGTGATTTTTTGACTTTCACTTAAAAGCAAAAATATTGCTTAAACCTCTGCACTTGCCCACCACACGCAGACAAACATTCGGTCTCTGGAGTGCCATTACCACCATTATTGCTTTTCCTGGGAGCGTGTGCCAGTCTGGGAGCAACACAGCACATAACAGTGGTTATTCAGCTTCTTCTATACATGTGCAAAATAAGACATTCATTTCACAAGCCTATGCTGTGCCCTAATAAATACTACAATTTGAAATTTTAGCACTTACGCATGCAAAGGTTGGTTGAAGAAGATTTTCACATGTGGAGCTTGATTATAGTGTTTTATCACTCAGCCGAACATCTAATGTTTAGCACAGTAGTTGGAGTGCTTCTTTTCACGTCATAACAAAGGTTGCCCTCAGATAGTAATTACAGCCTTCCTAATAAAAGGAAAGGCGTTTTGGAACTGCCTGAAAAGTTCAGAAGCTAGAGATGAAGTTTGGAGAAAGAGTTTGCCATCACTTTGCATGTGGCAAGTAGTTTGGTGCCTGAGTTGTTGTGCAGTAAAATGGCAGAGCTGCCTTGAAAACATTCCTTCAAAGCTGGAGACATTAAAAAAATCACTAGCTGAGGAAAAAGAAAGTGTCCAGGATTACAAAAAATCACAGCAAAGCTAATGTTTCTGTAAAAAAATGTACAGAACCAGTGTGATGAATTATTATATGATCTTTTAAAAGTGTAGAAAGGCATAGTGACGTGGAGATGTAGAGCAGAGCACAAGCAGCAGAATATATTCAGAGAAAAGCTGCCCATGCTGAGCACAGTGGTTAAGCATTCCTAGCTTTGCCCCAGGGCAGTATATACCAATATGTGTTATATTTTCTAGTGACATTTCTGAATGTATCTTAAAGGAGCTCTCGTGAACTGCTAATCGTATATGTCTGTGCTTTTTGTACTTACAGCATTATAATAATAATCAGTTTGATCAAAATAATTTGGGGGGATTGTGCACTTTAGGGCACTAAATTACAGATACACATCTTTCTCATGTCTTTGAAAATTCCAGGTCAATTTCATATCTGATCTTTTGGATTCCTCTTTTTCTCTTCTGACTTTCAAAACTACTTATCAGTGGCCAGCAAACTCATTAGCAAATATCGTATTAATTGCAACAAACGGAACTGCTAGTTTTACCTTTGTAACTGACCAGGGATTTTCTTTTATTTTAAACCAACGGCAGTATTAACAGTTCTAAGACTTCAAATTTTCTCATCTGCTTCAGAGCTGGAGAGGACTGCCCATGTATAATTTTATTTTCCGTACATTGGTAAGTACAATTTTTTCCTATTTCTCTAAGCTGGGTAATAACTCTATTTTTTTGCTGTCTATCTCCTTTCCCTACAGAGATTAAGTGACTAAATATGCTTTTCCAAACTGTGTGTAGTGTGTTAGCTCCTTTCTATTGCCATGGTTTTGCATCTACCTTTTTCTGGATTGCAGTTTTGTCTTCAAATTAAGGTGTCAGATTTTGACATATTTCTATGTGGATAAGTTTGATTTTCATTTTCTGTGGTGCCTAGGCACTGACACTACACCATGCAGGTACTATTCCATCACAAAATGAGAGCTTCCAACCCTTTTCGAAAACATGCCTTCCCTCACGCACAGCCTGTACGTCTCCTGCTAAAGCTGTGCAGTTCTGCACTAAACTGATCAGCCCTTACAGCTCGATGCTGCATTTCATGCTTAAATAGGCATTACTTTATTAATATGTGTGGTAGCAGAGATAGTTTGACACCCTTCAGGATATGCGATGGTTGTTTTTTCTTTGCTGTGAAGGCTGAAATAGTCATCCTTCTGTGGTTAGGTAGCAAACGAAAGGTATTTTCAAATGCTTTGAACCAGTCAAGAATGTACCACAGGAAACACCTAAAGGGGAATAATGAAGAGAGAAGGAGCATAGGCTGTCCCATCAGAAACAGCCTAAGATGAAGCCCGCTGGGGAGCAAGGCACAGCATTTTTCTTGTATATCCTTGAGGCAACAAGAGCTCTTGCATGTGCTCTCATCCGTGAGAGCTGATGGCACATGTTCCCAGCTGCAAGACTTGGAGGGAGGGAGAGGAGAACAGCCACTACACTGAATTTGTGACACCTGGGAGAACAGGGATAAGCAGGGGCTGGGGAGCAGTGCAGCTGCAATAACCCATCCAGCTGGAGGGTTATGAAGTAAAAATATGGAAACCTTTAAAAAACACAAACCAGGCTTTGTCACTCTGATGACTTAAAAGCATCATGGTAAAAATCAGGACCTTTTCCATCTGGGAAGAGGATCTTGATTTTTGAGTGTTTCAAGATCTGGTTACAGGCTGCAGAAGGGAAATATCTCCAAGGAATAGTCACAGACAGCAGTTCTTCAGGAAAGGGAGGGGTGACACCCACCACCAAAAGTGCTTTCTGCCAACAGGTCCTTGCTTTTAAGACAAGCAGTTCTCTGGCCATGATGATGATATCTAATGCTTCTTTGCCTCCTATTTGCTTTTATGGAACATGTAAGCTCCTCTTTCCAAGGCACAGCAGAGACTGTCTGCTCCTCCTTACAAATGTCCTTCAGCCAGTACTCTCTCTGAAAATAGCACCAGGATTTTTCTCAAAGGGGTTTCTCCCCCACTGCCTGTGCTCAGGACTGGGGCAGGCGTGCTGTCTTCTCTGGTCTGTTCTGCCTCTCCCACCTCAGCACGTGCATATCACACCAGCTCCCTGACATCCCATGGCTTTGTTCCAGCAGTGCTGGACCCCCAGGGTTGTAGCAGGACCTGACAGAGTTTAACTGCTCCTTGAAACCCTCCAAAACAGAGGACGGTAGGCATACAATTCACAACAATTTAGGAACAGCATACACCATGTCACAAGAGGACCAGAAGGATGTTGTACACGTAATATAAGCTGCAAAGCTTCTGTAGGTGGAAGAAAGAGGTTCCTTGGAGACCTCATTTATCCTCTCTCCTCCAGATCATGCAGAACATGCACAATTGCCCCTGCTGATAAGCCTTATGGTTTGGATTCAGGAGTGTGTTAGCAGCAATACACTTTGAAATTAAAATAATGGGTTCAGACCCATATTGTGAGTCTGTCGTAAAACAGGAAATGGGCTATATAAACCTTGCTTTGTTCTGGCAATAAATTCTGTGTTTCTACCAACTTGTCTTACCCTATGTTTTTCTCTTGTAGAGTTAGTACTGACAAGAACACAAACCATAGTGTCCTCCTGTGCTCCCCTCTTCTTGCTCAGCTGTCTTTTTGGGTATCTAAGCCAATGGCCTGAGACAATATTGATGTTCTCTGAAAAACATGGAATCTACAGATAAGAAGGATTTTTTTTCTCTCAGCAATTAGGCAAGTCTGTTGCAATTATAACTGGATGGTTTTAGCAAATAACTGGGGAAATGTTTCCAACAAATGTGGGGATCAATCACTTTCACCAACCTGACGTTCCTGCATGACAGAGTGGAGGGGCAGGGAATTCACCATTTTTGAGCACCATAAACAGCCCAACACCAGTATCAGGGTGTTACAGCTACTGCTGGGAAACGGCCCTGGAAGGTGTCTCAAAGCCAGACACAACTTTTCCTGCACCATTTTTATGTCTTCGCCTTGCACATTACACAGATACAGATGTCACTACCCGTTCAGGGATGCATGATGAAAATAGTAAACAAGAAAGTGCACCTTTTAGAAGGCGAATTAAAATCTTGGAACAAAATACTTTAAAACTGTCATAGTTTACTAGGGTTTCGCCTAAATTCCAGCAGACTGCTGGCTTCCACAAACAGCTTTCCTGTGTTTATTGATTAATAACTGTTATTTTTTAGAACTTCTATGCAACAAGCTGTATTGATCTGAAAGCCTAGTCCTAAATCACATAAACATTTGCCTGACTTTGTCCATCAGGTTGCCTGTTGATGGTATAAATCTGAGGGATACTGCTTTAAATTCTAAATATTTTCCACTACATTTTTGTGGTACTGCTGTAAGTTTGGAAACACTTAATGCAAATTTTCTGGAACAGAAAAAAAAAACCAGTGATGATTTGGAAAGTGTGGTTGTTATGTTTGGAGGAATTACAAATAAAGCAAATTTCACTTGGTTTAGCATTTGCATAGGTTCTGTCCCCCCTTCCTGGCATCCTTGCTCCAGTCAGTAGGATATTCCAATCATCCACAGCCCTGTCTCTCCTGGAGCCATGTACTGAGAACAAAAAATCTTGGAGCATTTAAAATAGCTGGTGACTGTACAAAACAGAGCTGGAAAAGCTCTTGAGAATATCAAATCCAAGTCCCTGCTTGCAGGAGGAGCATTTTCCCCCAAATCCCTTCTGAGAAACTAGTCCAAGATGCTGCTTAAGCTCCAGGGAGGGAACACCAGTATCCCTAGCCAAACTGTTATCTTGCTCTGCTCTTCTTATCCGTGGGAAGTTTTTCCTAGTGCTTAGCCTACATTTCCCTTGCCGCAGTTTAAGCCCATTAAGAAGAATTATAAGCAAATGAAAAGCATCTCATATTTTATCCTCTAGAGGAGATAGCAATAAATTATTGGAAGCACCTTTAGGGCTTCATATACATGATCCCAGTCTGACTTAATATTCAAAACCCACTCCTGTTTCCCACAGCCAATGCTCCTGGCTCTTGAAGTGCTGTAACGCTGCTGCTTGCTGCACTCCCAAGGCACCTTTAGGAATCTAGAGCAGCCCATTGGAGCTCAGCAGCAATAAGCAGGGCTCAGCTGGGGAGGTATTTAAGGCCACTGTGCCCAGCACACACAGAGGTCATTTAAAAAGAGAAGCCAAAAAAAGTCAGAGTGGGACAGACAGCTGCACCTGCTCTCCCTGTGGCTTCTCAGTGCTATGACCCCATGCCATGGACCAGGACCTGCTCACATGACCTGACAACACGGGCTGTCTACTGCTCTTCTATCATGCTGCACTCAGATTTTGTCTCCCTCCCCAAACACTGCCCTTTTCAGTCTTTTCTCTGGCCTCCCTCTCTCTCAGCAGTGCAGGAGAAGCTGATGGTGCTGGGGAAGCCCTTGGCAGGTGAATTTCTGCTGATCTCTGCCAGAGACATCTCCCCGTTGCCCCATGCCTGCATGCTGTGAATGCCCCTTCTTGTCCCAAACCCGCCCCCACAAGATGTCACCACTGAAGTTTTTCAATGGGATCAAGCTGTGGCTTTCACTACAATTACCCCAGTGAGGAAACAAGCAGATACTTAACCTGATTAAAAACAAATCACCAGGCAAAAATCAGAAACAAATTCCCTCTTGTTACTACAGCTTTGAGGTGACTAATTTTGGGTCTTAGCACAGATACCTGGCCCCAGGGTGGTCGAGAAAAACAGGACCCTCGGGGTTCCCCGATGAAGGAGCTCAGAAGGAGAGTCAAATAAACTGCTGCCAAGCTGACAGCAAAGAGGGAGCCAGGGGTGTGCAAACCATGCCCAAGACATGTGAATTCCTGGCTGGTCCTACAGATTCAGAGCCACACCCTTTAGGTCTCCCCATGCCCGTGCGTGAAGGCATTCGGCAATGGCACCACTGACTGCCTTGGTGTACAGCCCCACAGACAGCACTCCCATGGGAAGTTAATAAGCTCACTCAAATCTTCCCCTGAAAGTCCCTATTGCCTCCAGGAGGGTTAGACTGGAGGACCGAGACAATAACAATTTCAGAGGTGATGGGACAAGGAGCCCAAAAGGCAACAAATAGGCAATGCCCTGCTGAGCATTTTGCTGATGCTGTGAATTACAGCTGAAGTGCCCTGAGCGTGGGCAATTCCTGTCTTCACTCTTGCATACAAAATTAAAGCAAAGACCCGGACACAGGCAGCCTTTGCTCCTCTTTTCTGGGCTCTTCAGCATTTCCAGCAGACCCACACCAGCCCAGTATGAGTCTCTGCTGTCTGTCTGTCTTGGTCTCAGAGTAACAGTGCTTTGAGTTGAGAACTCAGACACCCAGTAAGTCCAAATCCCTGTGAGGATGAAATTAGTTTGACTATTGTGCATGATATAGCAAATGCTCCTCAGATTGTCTCACCCATCTATTCAGATTATAAAAAATAGTATTAATTTTAGCCCTACTATTATGCCGCATTTATGGGGGATCTGGGACTTGTAGAACACTTTTTGTTCTGTTTATTCCCATTTTTTCATTAAAAATTGAAACCAGCCTGCATACTAGAATTAAGTGTGTTGCTCTGAAAGGCCGAATACTGCTCTCTCTTCTGGCAATGACAAAATTCCCATTACTTTTATTGGCACAGCACTGAGCCCTAAAGCTAAAAGTAGCTCCGTGAGTGACAGAACCATCGCATTCAAAATGAAATGCTGCTCCTGATGCAGAGCCGAATTTCTTACTTTGCTGTCATTTGTGAAAAATAATAATGATCTTTGCAGATGCCATCTGTGTGTAGGGTCTGCCTTGCTTCCAAAACCTTTCGCAACTTGGATGGCTTGGTCACCACGGCAGAAAGGCCAATAAGCCAACGGTGGCACATCCAAGCCACAGGAGGGTGGGCACAAGGTCAGCTCAAAGTTTGAGTGTCAGGGGGATGATATGTAAAGGACTCTTGTTGCCAGCAGTCCTGGGATAGGGACTTCTTTCAAATTACAAGATGGGAAGATGTACAGTACATTTTCTGGTAATCTCATGCTATTTTTCCTAGGAAATCAGCTTCACTTGTGCAGCTAAATCTTGAGAAAAGAAACATGATGTTTTCTTTCCAGATAAACTGTTTGATCAGATCAGGAAAAAAAAGTCATCACTCTGTGACAACTCTTATGAGTTTGTCATGTACTTGTAATTTAGTGGGTCTCTGGAAGGACCCAGATGATGAAATACAGAGATGGCAGAAGAGTGTCAGCTTGCACTTCCACAGAAAAGTTGGGGGAAAAAAACTTTAAAATACAAATAAAACCTCAATTTAAAAAGTAGCAACAAACTATCTAAAAATAATCTTAACATCTTTTTTAAATAAAATGTCTGAAATCTGGAGGCGTAGGTGTGATTTTTGAAGCTTGTAAATCATTGTCATGTAAATATAATAGTAGTGGCATTCTTGTCAGTAACATCAGCTCTTTGTTCACCACTCATGTCTTCCTGTGTTCCCCCTAGCAAATGTGCTAAAAGCAATCCAAAGGTTTCTGTTAGGTGCTGGACTTGGCTGTGATAGGACAGCTGGCTGGATAGAAAGTCCTGGACAATAAAGCCTACTCCCTTTGAAGCTGACACCTTGATACAGCTATTTTTATCTCCTTCCTGTTAAGTTTTTTGATGCCATAGCTGTTGAACCAGATGAGGGAGTGAGTGGTCAGACCCTCTCCAGCACACACCATGGCACCATGGAATTCCTCCAGAGTCCCCCTGCAAAACTACACCCAGAGAAACAACTCTCCCTTTCTTTCTTCACCAGAGACATTGGTTTGGCCCCAGACTAACCTGCAGACTGAGACTAGGCAGTCAAAACTTACGGCCAGCACCTCAGCCCTGTTTGCAGGCTTGTTTATGCCACAAGACTGTGCAAAGCTCTGCTTGAAATCTACTGGTAAGGTCAAGCGCTGGAGAAGGTTTTCAAATGTCTAATTATCTCATTTAAACCTCCTTCTGAAATATTTTATTTCTAAATTATGAACAGGTTTAATAACAGCTTTAAGCTTCATTAACTCTTTTATATACCTGGAGTTAGAAAACCCATAAAAATCTTGATTAATTGCCCTGCAGTGTTGTCTGACATAAGGTAAGGTTTACACCAATGTTAAAACCTTTCTGAGAAAGTGAATTTTTATATGATGTCAACATTTAGTTTGTGAAAATACAGAAAACTGATCCCATATTCCTCTTTTTCTGAAAAATTTTCATGGAGCAGCAATTTTCCTGAAGAGTGCAGCAATGCATTCAGCTAGAACAGAACCTTTGAAAACGGTGTGAAAATGGCACCTTGACAGTATTTCACAAGTATTTATCCAAGGTCAGAATTTAACATAATAGGCATATTTTGTTAACAAACATCTCTTCTTCTGATGTGGAAATAGCATGAGATGAGATTTAAAACACAGCAGCGTAAGTGATGGCTGCTAAGCACATGGCTTCTAAATCTCCTTGTTACTGCCCAACACCCCTGCATTTTGAGATGTCCAGCACAAAATTGGGTTCCTTCACAAAAGGTCTGTTTTACATGCAAAATCCTGAACTTTTCATATTCAAAAGGCTCAGTCCAGTCAAAATGCATTTGGGGTGTGTGAGGATTGGAAAATGAGCAAATAATGTACTGCCAATTGTCATTTAAGCAATCTGACCAATCCATTTAAGAACAGGGGTGACTTCCAAGGACACCCAGCACAGCGTTAATGTTGAAATCTTGAGACATTCTCTTTAGAAAGAAAATGAACATAAAAGTAGCAAGATGTCAAAATGCATGAATTGTGAATTACCATTTAATATTCCAGTGAAGAGACATATGAATAAAGACAAGGGTACCTTGCTGCTAAAAATAACTTCTTGTTTTTAATGCTGATCTGCTGCCGTAATGAGAGTGTTCAGCATTTTTCAAGTTATCAATTTTTAAATCTAGCAGATTGTATCAGAGTGAGAGGAGAAAAACTCACTCTGACTTTTAGATAAAATGTAATTATTTTTCTAACTTACCTCTGATTTTGGAAATAAAGTATATCCTCCAAACCAAAGGCAAACCAAAGGCAAGCTATCACCTTGGTGTTAAGCAAAGCATGAAATCACAGAGCGGCGAAGAGCGCCCCTGGGAGATAAGAAATACTTAGTGGCAGGATTACTTCAAAGAGTGTAGGATCATCATCCTCCTCTATTGTACAAGTGGCTTTTCACACGCAAATCTGCCACGATTAAATTAATATTTGTGAGCTTAACTGTGATCCTTTCTTCTTTGATTAATGAAGGACTAATTCCACTGAAGCTGAAGGAATTACACGCATGTGACTGACCTCAGAATTAGGCTTCATACATGGTTTGGATGACTTTGATTTTTTGGGGGGTTCTGTTGATCCTGCTCTCCCGAAGCTTTCTCTTCTTCAATGGAAGCCCCCGTAACTTTCAAAGGGGGCTTAAAGTGAATTTACGAATGGGTATAAATGGGAAAAAGCATTGGATTCTGTGGGAGAAATAACATCTTCACTCAGGAGCAAAGAATATAGCAAATGTCATATTTCTAACATTGCCATTTCGGCAATGTTTTCAGAACAATTTGGCACAGTGTCCAAATATATTTATCACTGATAAGTAGCCTGTCCCAAAGGTTTTGAAAAAAGAAAATGTTAGGCAATGAAAAGAGAGAGAATAATATAACAATATAAGGGAAAAGTGGAAAGGCAACTTTGATAACTTGTTTAAATGACAAGCAAACTTTCTGTGTCTTCACTGCAAGAGAAAAAAAGGGTTTGTGACTGCGAGGCATTTCAAAGGACCTGTCACAGCTCAAAATCTAGCAAAGGCGAGGCACAGGTCTCTGGTACAGCAGTCAAGACAACCTTTATATCTTTATCTCACTAGTTATAGCGAGATAAAAAACCCACAGTGCCTTGTATCTGCAAAGGCTGCATGTTAACATAACTATCTTAATGTCAAAGAATATCTTGGTTTTCCATAAGAATAGCTGTGAAACTAAGCACTTTTAAGCATTCTATCAGATTATCCAGATACATTATTTTTATAGGCTGACAATTTACCAAGCAGACACTTCAGAACACAAATGTGGGCTGGAGGGTAGGGATGAAGTGGGGGTTTTGTGGCAAGTTCATGTTTGTACAGTTCTTGTCCTATCTTCTCCAGCATGCAGCAATACTTAACAGCCCTAAAAAAAGATACAAAAATTCACTGTCTTGCCAGATAACTCTCTTTTATTTTTTCCGTTCTTTTTTCTTCACACTCCACCACTTTTCCAGCACCCATGCTATAGTTCTGTAAATAAACACCATGACAAAATGGCTTTTGTACCCAGGCCTGAAGAATTTCAGTTAATAGATTTAATTATACATAACTATACCTAATATTGACTAGATTTAATTCCAGAGCATACTGACCTTAGAAAAATAAGTTCTCTTGATATCCACATGACCAGTTCAAGATGAGCACAGTACCACAGAATCACGGCATGGCTGAAGTTAGAAGGGATGTCTGGAGCTCATCTGGTCTAACCCCTCTGCTCAAGCAGGACCACACAGAGACAATTACCCAGGACCATGCCCAGATGGCTTTTGATTACCACCAAGGATGGAGACGCTATGACTTCCTTGTGCAACCTGTGCCAGTGCTGGGTCACCCTCACAGCAGTGTTGGGTAGCTCATTCTGGAGAAAAAAATATTGGTCCTGTGGTCAAAGGATGACTTCTGCTTCCAAAAGGATATTCAGAACCCCTGGAACCACAACACCTGTCATGGATTTTTTTATGACAAATGGGACATATCCCTAGCGTCCACTGGGAATTATGGATCTGCAGGGGACAAACTGATCATCAGATACCTTTATCTATGGAAATGAGTGAAACTTTTATTCTGTGTTCTAAGTCCACGGCTGTTACTGTGCAGAACTCATAGCTGTCCTATGGAGTTTCAAATTCCCACAGGTTTAGACAGTTGAATCCACTCTAGGACTATTTTGACTACAAAGCCTGCTTAGGCACTTCAGACTCCTGTAACTACTAATACACAGGCACATAAATGTGTTTCTCTCAGTCTTGAACTGAATCCAATCCCATTCTGTTTACTTCTAAGTAAATTATTATTATTTATTACTATTTTTATTATTATTATTATTATTATTATTATTGACCACTCTGTATCTGAGTAACTTATATTTCTAGCACTGACATAAAAATAAGCTGCTGTTGAGAGTTTTTAAAGGAAACACAATTTTAGAGTTTCAGCTCTTTTACCTTTGCTCATGATTGAACAAGGATCTTCAGAAAAGTTCAGAAACATACCATTTGCGATCGTACGTTTTCTAGATGCAAGATTAGAGTAGACTGCTCTGTAACTAAAGTTAGGTGATCTCTGGCACATGTTACCTATTACTACAGGTGAAATTGGCTGACGTCCCCATCTGCCACACAGACTCATTCTGGCTTCTATTGAGCATTCCCTGGGCCAGGCAATTCAACATTAAATGCTCCTGCATCTAGTTTGTTATTGGATCTAGACAGCAATGGCAAAACCATTGTGGATGACTGTTTTATTCCCTGTCATGCCACATTAGAGGGCATTACATGGGCCTGTTGGAGTGACTCCAGAGGAGGCTCACCAAGTTGATTAGGGAGATGGAACACTTTTCCTACAAGGAAAGGCTGAGTGAATTGAGTTTGCTCAGCCTGGAAAAGAAAAGGCTTCAGGGTGACCTAATTGCAGCCTTCCAGTTCCTGAAGACAGCCTACAAGAAAGATGGAGAGAAACTGTCTACAAGGGCACGTAGTGACAGGACAAGGAAGGGAACAACTTCACACTGAAAGAGCGTAGGTTTAGATTGGATATTAGGAAAAAAATCTTTATTGAGAGGCATTGGAACAGGCTGTCCAGAGAAGTTGTGGATGCCCTGTTCCTGGAAGTATTCAAGGCTAGTTTGCATGTGGCTTCGAGCAACCTTGCCGAATGGAAGGTGTCCCTGTCCACGGCAGGGGCGTTGGAACTGGACGTTCTTTCAAAAGGTTCATTCCAACACAGTTCATTCTATGATTCTATGTTTCCATGATACTGACCCTACTGTCTGCTGGGAAGTATCATGACATGTGCCACTGTTTAGTGAAGAACTAAAGCACGGGGTCCATGACCTGCCCTGCATGAGGGACATGAGGAACTCTGCAGCCACTGAAACAGTGACAGTCGCTGAGCAGAAACAGAGGTACTAAATGTGTACATTTTTTGAGAAATGCAGGTAGGAGAGCTCAGCTTTCGTTGTAGAAGGGCTAAGAAGGAGATCCTGGCAATAATGTTTCATAAGTAGTTTGGGTCTATGAAAGCTTTGATTCCCTGGGAATTCCTGATGCTTCTAAGCACATAACGCTGAAGCCAGCAGCCAGCTTATCCAACCAACACGTGGCTTTGTCACACCAACAGTGTTAGACAAGCTCCAGCATGTCCCACACATCACAAATAGGCTCTTGCTCAAATCTGGACCACCCCACTTCTCCTCAATCCGATGGATGTGTGCATGCACAGGACAAGCTGGGCCTTGGCACAGACTCGGCCTGGCACACAGGGGCAGAGGAGGTGCACTCTGGGCTGATGCTTCACCCCTTCTCTCTTCCCTGGAAGTTTCAGCCACCGAAACATTTGAACAAAGTTTTGCCTTACTATAATATGATGTCTTCAGTAGTTACTTCTTGCCACAACCAAATGTTTTTAATATCACCTTTCTGTTTTAAGTAAGTTAAGGAGCTTAGTTAACCCTTATCAAATAACTACAGATTTTCCAGGCACAGAAAACTAAAATTCAGTGCTTTCAGGCCATCTATGAAAACATCCACAAAATCTGCATTTCTTATTACTTAAATTATTAATTTTATCTGAATGTCACTTCCATTTATGTTAATTTTGATGTAGTTGGGAAAGTGAGCAGCTAGTGAGGCTGTTAATCAAACATTCCCTGAATCAAAACAATTGGCTAATTGCTTCTAGATGCATATGGGTTTTATTATGCATTAATTAGTTACTAATTCACCCATCCTGCATTTTAATATTCAGCTAGCAAGCTCAGATTGGTTTTACAGAAACTTTTGTGTTTTCCCAAATTGAGACCTTTGTTGCTTACTGAAGAGCTCCAAACAGTAAATAAATATTTCATGAGCTCTTGGGAAAAACATCCTCTTTTAACTTGTTTAAAGAAAATAGTTAATTGAACAGCAGAATAAAATCAAGAGCTGGGCCATATTCTCCTCAAACTCAGCCTGGAGCCTAGGGAAAAAAAAAGATGTTGCTAATAGTACAATTTGCTGGTGTCAGAAGCGGAAGGGCTGCCAGAGCCTCCAGCCAGCTAACTCCAATTGCTCCCTGCTGTGAAGAGCATCTGATCATTGGTGACTCACAGGGTGCATGCAAAAGAAATGAGCCTAATCATGCTTTAACCCCAGCCAGCAGCCAAGCCCCACGTAGCCACTCACTCACTCACTCACTCACTCTCCCAGCAGCAGGGTCTGGGACAGAATCAGACGGGTAAAAGTTGGAGAACTCGTGGGTTGAGATAAAGGCAGTTTAATAAGGAAAAAAAAAAAAAGACACACACACAAGCAAAGAAAAAACAGAGAATTAAAACACTGTTTCCCAAGGTCTGGCAGGTGTTCAGCCATCTCCGGGAGAGCAAGGTCCCATCACACATAACAGTGACTTGGGAAGACAAACTCCAAACATCTCTCCTTCCTCCTTCTTCCCCCTACTTTATATACTGAGCATGATGACACATGGTATGAAATCTCCCTTCGGTCAGTTTGTGTTTAAAGTTGCGCCTGCAGGTTCTGGTGCTGGGTGGGACAAGCTGCTGCGTGTTCCTCAAAGCCCCTGCACGGGGTCTCGGGCGAGGCCACGCCTCTGCTAGCTAGCTGTCCCCACTCATGGCCGCCGTGGGCCTTGCACCTCCCTGCGAATGATGGTAAGGCGCCCCAGAGGTGATGGAGGTGGCCCTCGGGCTGGCCGCCATTGCTTTTATTCCGTAGACCCCCCGGGAAAGGAGAGGATCCACATGGCGACCTAGGAACCGAGAGGAAGGACTTCTGCTTGGCACGGGGGGTTATAAGGGGATCCGGAGGGGGCGGGGTGTACAGAACAGCCAATAGGGAGAGAGGGAGGAAAGGGCGGGTGTTACAAACCAACCAATGGGGAGAGAGGGGCAGGGGGCGGGTGTTACAAACCAACCAATGGGAGCAGAGGGGCAGGCATGGGGTTTTGGTTGCAAGGGTACATGAATATGCATAAGCCATGCAGGGGTACATGAATATGCATAAGTCGATGGGCAAGGCTTTCTCCTACAAACGGAGAGGCTTTCTTTGGACCAAATTATGGTCTAATATCTTTTTTGACCTCCCCTTCCCAACTCAATGCAACAAGTTTGGGTCACCCGTCCCGGCTATATCTCCTCCCAACCTCCCATTCACCCCCAACTTCCTCACCAGCATGGCAGCAAGAAAAGCAGAAAAGGCCTTGGCTCTGTGCAAGCCCTGCTCAGCAAAACCAAAAACATCTCTATATTATCAACCCTGTGTTCAGCACAAATCCAAAACACAGCCCCATACCAGCCAGTACAAAGACGATTAATTCTATCCCATCGGAAACCAGCATGGTCGTGTCTGTAACCAGGAGGAAGAGTAAGAGGACAGAGGCAGTAGATCCTGTCACTGTACACCTATGGGAGGAAACCAGAGGCAGGGGCTGCAAAAATCAAAGAGAGAAGCTGGGTCTGGTGCAGCAGAGAAGTGGATGGCTAGGACAGATAAATTCCATTTGCTTTTATCATGAAGATACTGAGTTCATTGTTAGGAAAGAGCAGGCATAAATTTTCTTGTCACTGTCACACAGAAGCATGACAACAGTGGTAAGGTAGGAAATGATCAATAAACCCTGGCTTTTTGTAGGGAGTCAAACTCCCCAAAACCTCCTGCTGTAGCTTCTTTACTGGAAGCAGTTAAATCCAGAGTTAGTTCAGCACCCGTAGGAGAAAATGCAGCTCATGTCTCCAGGTACATCTGGAAACTCTCACCAGCAATTAAAGGCAGGAGATGACAGCACCCAGGGCCAGAGAAGAGCTGGGTCACACAAATGCCCTGAGCTGCCTCCACTGCACCATGGGCACAAGCCCTCAGCGTGGGGCTGGCAGCAGTGCTGGTGAAGGGCATCCCGTTCTCCTCCAGCACGGCGACATGGGGCATGGCTTTGTCCCAAAGCAGCCTTGCGCATGCGACCTGCTACGTCTGTGAGACTGACCACCAACACATGGACTGCCCCTCCCATACTCCGCAGGGCTGCTGTCTCTCCAGGGCTGTGCTTGCTGCACTCACAGGGCACTGGGGAACTGCCTTGCACATTTATTACGAGGGAAGAAGAATGAGATCTAATGAACCAAAATACAGAACTGAGGATACAACAGCTAACAACTTGCAAACCTGACAATGACATTTTGTTCCTGTTATGGAGCCTTGAAGATCATTTATTTCTGTATTTTTAATGTGTGTGTTTTGTACTTTGTGTTCCTCTCTCAGAGGTGATTTAAATCTCAGCAGATATTTCCCTTTATTAAAGTGGTATTGCAATCTCCTCAAGCCACTTTGCAAAGTTTCTGGTTACAGATTTTTAGGGACTGTGAACATTATGTTCCTGTGTCATCCCCTCAGAAGATGATGTTTGGTCAGTCACAACTGTAGCTTTTCGTTTTCCTAATTTTCCCTCAAGCCTAATGGGAGGTTGCAGGACTCCCTGAAAGACCACATGCAGCAGGGAGAGGTGAATTGCTTTGTTGGCAGATCAGGCAGAGAGCACTCAACTGCATCTCCATCCATGGTGGTCTCCCATAGGGCACAATATTCCAGTGTCATTTATGTGCCTGGCCACTTCCAGTGCTACTGACTGGCACCAGCTGTGCTTGATGCAGAGGAAAAGTGTTGCATACCTGAATTATAGGCTTAAAGTAGCACAGATGTCTAAAGGTTTTCTGTATCAGAACCTCTCCCTCGAGGACACAATGGCATACGATGAGCCCTTCAGTGAAAGAGTCAGTTTGGGAAAGTCCTATTCAAACCCCTGCCACGAAGTTGTGCTCACCCATTCCATCAGAGGTGGCCTCTTTGTTTACAGCAACCCAAAATCTGTGCGATCATGCTGTAAGTCAGATTTCTGAAACTTTCTAGTTCTTCACAAGTGCTTTTGGGGGTGACGTCACTGCACAGATGTGGACTGTGCAAAAACCAGACATCCCTTAATGCAGCCACCCAAATCCTAGGGATTTTGTCTGTGCTGAAACCTCAGCTCATCATCTTTAGTCAGTGGAAAGAAACAGCACTTGCAAAGAGAAATCCAGCCCTGTGCCTTTGGATGATCAGTCTCTGGAGATGCTTGCTTCTCTCCACCAACGTATCCATAATGACAGTTGTACACTGATATTGGAACAAGGCTGGGTGGCATAAAGTCCACTCAGATGGTTTTGGACAGGGAACAGAGAACGGAGCTGTATCCAGTAGCAGATGTGAGCCATTCAGAGTGATGTAAGTCCTTCCTCAGGTGTCGTCATGTCACGCTCAGCTTTGATGGCACAAGCCTCAGCTACAGCTCTACAGCCATAGAAGATGCTGACTGCAGCAGACTGTGGCCTGTCCCTGGAAAAAAGGTCTCTGGCACCAAATCAGTGCAGCAGGTGGGTGTCTGACTGCTGCCTCCGGGTACCTCTTCTTCAGATGAAGGCACACACAATAGGAGTGTCTTTTCAGCAGAGAATGCCTTGATACTCACAAATTGTTCCACATCGTGACAAGGGACAACATTTCGAAATTTCCCAAGGAAAACAAAAAGAACAAAATATATCTGGGATCAGTGGAAAAAACCTATTCTAAATATATCCCTTTGAATTCTACATTGCAGGGAGAATGCTACATACTTAACAGGAAATATATTTCTGTTATTACAATGAACATTTCAATCTAGTAGTCTAGATTGCAGTCTAGTATCCTAATGCACTAATAAAGTTGCAATGAAATGTTTTGGTTTCTCCTCATTGAAAGTTTTAGAGAAATCATTTTTTTTTCCCATAAAGCATTGTTTCAATTAAACAGCATTTTTCAATGCAAGATTGTTCTTTGAGAATTTTGAGGTAGCTTTATCTATGACAAGAAAGATGCATAGATTACAGACGCTGTTGGTCTGAATTTGTCTCCTATATAAACATATTTCCTGTACCATGCTGGATTTGCAGATAAATCTTTTTTCCCAATATAAAATAAGGGAGAAAAAATTCAGATTAAGAGAGATTATTTTAATCTTAGAACTGTTAGAAAATAGATTGATGTGTTGTCAGAGTGAAAAAGAGACCCAGAAAGTAAAAGCTAGGGCTGAAAATGTCAGACTTAAAATAAATCTAGCCAGGCAAGTTGAATTTCAAATTGTTCCATAAAACTACAGTGACACTCTGAGCAATAATTAAGTTCTCTATTGTTTGCATTCAGTGAAGAATCTTTTAATATCCTGCAATTTATCATTCTAAAACTGCATAGCAATATAATCCTCTCCATTCTAAACAGAGCTGTAATTGTTAAAGAAATGGTAAAATGCATCAGAAATTCACCACAAACTGCTGGCATCATTTTTCTCGGGACATGATTTGGTGATTTGTGATGAGATATTGAGATTAGTTCATTAAAAGACAAAATCTGTAGGATTGCTAAACAGTGAGCAGAACAGAGATGCTCAGACCCCTTCCTGATGAGGAGGTTTAGGGTCTCTTTGCTCCATTTTGTTTGGACAGAGGCTCAGGGTCTGTTCTTGGCTGCACTGGCAGATGACTGTTTTAGTGGGTTATCCCCCCTGAAGTGCTTGCTGGTGTAGATAACAGCAGAACTGCACCCTTGCAGCAGCGCATGGACCAGCCGCATGCTGCAGCCACTCACGGTTCGTGCGATTTAGAGCTTGGTGCCCAAGCTGACTGCACAGGTGAGATCAGTGACTCTCCGTCATACTGAGGCACTGGGATGGAGTCGCCCTCACCCAAGTCTGGACACTTGAAGTTTTAAGTTTTAAATCCTAAGTTTGCCCCACAGCTTACAACTTTCCTGGGTCTTAGGACCCCAATGGAAAGCCACAGCACTTCTTCAAAGAAAGCGATGCTCAAGTTAAACAGCTGCTCACAGTTCCCCATTCAGTTGTTTTGGACCAAGAGAGAAGGTCATCATCTCTAAGGCAAGCCATCCTCTCACTGATAAAATTCATTGTCTCCTAATGCATGCCATTTTAAGGCATGTCATTTTAAGCCTCCTCAAAGGAGCAGGTCTCCTTCGTCCCTCCCCCTACTGAGCTTCATCAGTTTGGGCTGCAGAGACCTCCTGGTAGCTTTTGTCACTGATTACCATGTGGTGTCCCTTCCACCAGGAGGCTACTTTTAAGCTGTTCCTCTAGGATTTGGGAAGTCTAGATATGAAAACCTTTAAGCTGAGAACTAAGTGTACCACCTGCAGCAAGGGCTAGTGAACAAGCACATGATGACAAGTATTGCAGAAAAAGGCAGGGAAAAAGCGTGAGGATGTCAAAATAAGGAGAAGCTGCTAATTCCCAGATGTAAAAGATGCAGACAGTCCACCGATGCACAAGGCAGGGGCATCTCCCTCATTCCCACAGCATTATTTCCTCCTCAGAAAGTGGCTGCATGCAGGCAGTTGCCCACCACCCCATTTCACACCCCGGTGAGCTGAGCCAAAGGTTCTTCAAACATGGCCAAAGGCTGCAGGACCCCTGTCCTCAGGAGGACCCCCTGTGAAGGCTGATGCCTGAACAGAGAATGCACGGGAGAAAGGGGAGCCACAATGCTGCCCTCACACAGCACCTACTCGTTGGTCCTCTCCTGGGCATGAAATGGTCTGTAGGCAAACTTCCAATGAGTATCTCAAGAGACAGGGCCTTCAGAAAGGATCTGTGTGCAGAGAGTGGTGGAAGAGAGAAAACATGTGGTGACAAGTGATAAGAAACCAAAACAGGCGGCTGCCAAAACCTGAAATATCTATAAACACTGACTATGGAGACATGGTTAAGATAAAACATAATGCTTTAACACAGGGTTCAGTGAGGTGGAGACAAGAACCTTTGCTTTGCTCACTTGGGAAGGAGAACATAAAAAAACTGAACTTCTCACAATGAAGCAGCAAATAATTACTTTGCCTTATTATCCTGTCATCTTCCTCTTCCCCTCAGCCCTCATGAGTCATCATTCATCCCAGTGGCAGTGTCACAGATCTGCTAATGGAAACCACATTCTGCTGGTGGTGCTAAGGGCCAAGCTCTCCTCTGCATAGGAAGAGCAGTGAATGAGCAAACAGCTCCAAGCACCCCTGCCTTCCCTCCTTGGCCCTGCTCTGGCATGGGGAAAGCTGTGTGCAGGCAGAGAAACTAAGAGCCACAGCTATCCAGGGTAGCTGCAATGCCAGGATGCAGGAAAAACAGGGAAAGACAGTTAACATTAAAGGAACTCTATGAGGACTCAGGGTATTTTCCTCTAAATTCCACACATACAGACTCTTTGGGCACTATGTTTCCAAACTCAAGATCATTTTACTCATTTCTACAATTTTTTTTCAGGAGGAAATCTAGTATTGTCGAAAAAAAATGCTCCTAGGATTTTGGGTCCTTTCTCTTTAATTCCACAGAAGTTATCAGAGACAGTAATTAATGAGACGTGGGACTCTAATAATTATTACTATTCTTTCTCATTATTGTGTCTTAAAATATGAAGTTTGCTCATACTTATTATAAATTCTCAGCTGCTCCTAGCCAACCATTCAATTTAAGGACACAAGCACCACAGGTGGGTAAGACGCAATTTCCCCCTGTACATTTGTACGACCACAGGTTTCTGAATCTCAGCAGTATCAGAAAGCAAACTATTCTACCCTTTTAAAAGCTGATTTATTACCGTCTCAGAAAGAGAAGCAGCATCGTTAAAAGTGCACAGTAATTTGCTGCTCTTAAAATCAATCAAGCACAGCCAGCACTGGTTGCTATATTGGCAGGATAAAAACATGAGCCTGCCCACTGCACCAGCTCCAGCACTGCTGGCTGCGATCTCCTCAGGCTGGAGACAAGCGTGCACATTGCCAGCCATGTCCCCACAGAGTTCGCAAAGATCCAGCTAAGAGTAACTCGGAGGCAAGCAGAGAAGTATTCAACACTTCCTTAATATCCTTCAGAGGTGCTCAGGTGAACTGGAGGTTGAAACCCTGCAAAAAAATAGGCAGCTGGGAGCTGTTAAGATGCGATTGACTTCAGAGGGACCAAGGGAACTTTTTTTGCTTTGAGTGACTTACAGAAGGAGCTGGGAAAAGGAAGAAAATTTCCTGCTGTTCATGCCTATCCCAGGGGAAATGGGTTGAGCCAGTGCTGTGCAGCACTGCCCAGCCCTACCACTGCGAATCCCTGGTCCTCAGGGTCACAGATACCACATTTCCCAGTGCCTCCTCATTCCAATGGGACACCTGAAATAAGGAACACCCCTCATCATGGCTTTCTGCAGATGAAGATACTGAGTTCTGTTAGTGGGAACAGTCACATGGTATCTACTATAGGTCACAACTGCTGTTAGCCCTCAAGCCCACACTGCAGAGTCACACCACCTAAGTGAGATGCTCTTGGATGGCAGGTGGAAAACATTAAGATCCTTTTAACCAGGACAGCCTGCCAGCTGTGATACACTACTGAGTGCTGCTTCACGGCTGTCTTCTATACTGATGAACTAAACAATGCCAGAGCCCCTCTTCTACTCCTAAGGCCACAGATACGGTTGGCTGGCATCCTTATTATCAAAAACAAATGTGTGTGACCACATCCTGGTTGTCTACTGGGAGAAGCCTCTGGCCCACGGCACTTTTTGGACCATGCCCAGGAATCCTTTGGGAGAGTTCTAGTTGGTCTGGGATTAAATCACACCATGTTTTTCTCTGCAAACCCATAAATGTCCAAGCTTAGGGGCCTGGGGCTACTTAAGTGAATAGTCGAGAGGTAGCCTTCTGTAATGCAGACAGTCGATATCTAGTGTGCACCTGTGAAATTTTCATGTTCAGCAGAGGTTTTGGTACAAAATTACTAAGAACTACTCTGGTAAGGGATCATTTACTGGTTTAGAAAGTTACAAAAATTCCAAAATATAGAATGTAAGACCATCATGTTCCCTTCATCTGTTCAGTGTGAGCCTCATCAAATCTGTAGCAGTTAGCCTATCCTTTACTCTGAAATGGTGAAATAATGGTTTTGGAGTCATTTTTCTGTATTGTGAGAAGCCATTGAACACAGGGACTCTCCACAAATTAGCAAAACTAGTTATTGAGATTTTCCTATTCATTTTAGAGACAAAAATCTCATGTGGTAGCATTCCCCAAGAGTAGGGAAAAATGAAAAGGAAGAGTAGATTTTAAATATTTTTGTGCACTCTCAAGGAAATTTTAAAATATAGAAAACTTAAGGAAGGCATACTGTTGGTTTTTTTTGCTTGGGTTAGGCTTTTGCTGAACTTCTAGTAGTTACTGGTTAATGCATAATATTCTTTGCATAGGTACCAAAGCACTGTGGTGATGGCTGCGGCATTGAAGCTGAGATAAGGAAAATGAATTCGAGGCTGTGGCAGATTGAAAGGTCTGTTGTTCTGCTGTGATATCTTTGCTAACATAAGCATTGTAACCATGACATTCTTGCTACAGGGATAACATTATCCATCCTTCCATAAACCCATAGGATAGTTAAAAACCTTCAGGGCTGATAGACTTCCCAGTACAACCCCAGTTTTTAGAATATTTGTGTATAATAAATGGTTATGGGTGAACTCTGAACAAAATACCTAATCAGTGTCACAACTGCATCTGTGCTATCTCAGAACAATCTCCCCAAAAGCAGACATCCTCATTTTAACCACAGAAGACATTTCTCTAAGCTGCAGCAACTTGAATGCATCTCATTCATCTTTGTACTCCTGATGAATTGAGTCTAGACTACCAGTCGGGGGGCGGGGGAGAATCTGCCTCATGCAATTATCTGTATTTAAAAAGTGAGTGCAGACATTGGGACTAAACAGCAGGAAAAGGCTCTTACTCAGACTATGCAATAAAGGGCAATCGCGTTTGTGATTTGAGTTTCTTGTCTCTTACTTCATGAGTCAGCTTTGCCATTACTGTTACCAGACAGACCAGTGGAAATATTTTGAGTATACCTCACTTCTCCTTCACTTTATGCTGCATTGGATCCCCACAAAAGAAGTGTTCTTAACATGATCAGATACTAAATGAGGTTTCAGGTTTTGTCTATGCAAGTGGCATTAGAGACAGCTGATTTTAACAAGAGTTTATAAGGGGCTTGAATCAACTCCACTGCATCAGTTCCAGCTAATGATGGATGCGGTTTTGTTGGGAGCATTTAGATTAACCACATAATCATTGTTTCAGATCCAGACAGGCTCAATTTACAGACTCGATTTGTCCTTAGGAAAGCTACATTTACTTTGCTGAGCAAAAATTCTTAATATTCAAAAGATGTTTCCCTGGGGTGTGAATGAGGGGCTATTTGGCAGGAATGGAAGCGGCAGCCTGGCAGCCACGGTCTGCAGAAATCTTGAATCTAAATGTTCTCTCCACCCTCCGATTTCCAGGAGTGCTTTCACATACAAATGTTATTTGAGAGCCAACAAATGGAAAATACTTTGCAAAGGAGTATAGGGATAGTGAAAAAATCCTACCACAGAGTTCATGCTACTTTTATTAAGTAAAAGTTACCCTGCAAGGATTTAATTCTGCTCTCATCCTTATTTTGTATCATTAAATGCTATGACTTCTGTGATCACAGAATCACAGAATAGTTTGGGTTGGACAGGACCTTAAAGATCATCTAGTTCCAAGCCCTCTGCCATGGGCAGGGACACCTTCTACTAGACCAGGCTGCTCAAAGCTCTGTCCAACCTGGCCTTGAATACTTTCAGGGATGGGGCATCCACACCTTCTCTGGGCAACCTCTTCCAGTGCTTCACCACCCTCACGGTAAATAATTTTTTCTTAATATATAAGCAAAATCTGTCAGTCTAAAGATATTCCCCCTTATCCTACCTCCATCTTTTTTCTAGGCCTTCCAGGTACTGTAAAGTGTCTCCAGAACCTACTCTTCTCTAGACTGAACAACCCCAACTCTCTCAGGCTGTCTCCATAGGAGAGGTGCTCCAGTCCTTTGATCATCTTCATGGCCTCCTTTGGGCCCACTTCAGCAGGTCCATGTCCTCCTTATGTTGGTGGTCCCAGAGCTGGATGCAGCACTCCAGGTGGGGTCTCATCAGAGCAGAGCAGAGGGACAGAATCCTCTCCCTTGCCCTGTTGCCCACGATGCTTTTGGTGCAGCCCAGGACATGGCTGGCTTTCTGGGCTGCAGGGACACATTGCTCTCCTTGACTTCTGTAATGATGCCCACAACTCATGTCCTAACCCAAGTCCCTCTGCTTTAATGGGAATGTTTCCACTGTCTTCAATGGAGCCATTACAGAAAGCAATGTAATAAGCAAAGCTGTGATTTCAAAGTCTGTATTTAATTTAGTGTCTTAATAACAGGCTTTGCTGTGGAAACTGAGGACAAAGATCTCAGTCTCTTAAATGAAATCTTCCCTTAGTATTTCTGTGCCAAATCAAAATAGTCCAGTTTAATCAATGAAATAAATTGAGTGGTTAAATACAAATAACTTATAGACATTCATCTTCTACAACTCAGAGAACTGGGAAAGCATATGGTGTTAAGTGCTCAGTGAATTCTTTGGCAGATATTCTGGGAGCAGGAAAGGAGACAGGAAAACATGATACAAAACAAAGAACGTACCACATATAAATGTTTAGTGCTGCACTTTATTTAGAGTGGACCAACTTGTAAAACATTTGACATCAATTTCATTTGAAAGCTTTGAGCACTTACGGGATTTTTTAATGCAGTTAAGTAACTATATTGGAAGAGATTCTTTACTGTAAGGGTGGTTAAATGCTGGAGCAGGCTGCCCAGGTAGATTGTCAATATTCCAGCTCTGGCCAATATTCCAATTCAAAGCCAGGCTGGACAAGGCCTTTAGCAACCTGTTCTAGTGGGAGTTGTCCCTGCCCATGTCAGGAGAGGCTGGCACTAGATGGCCTTTAAGGTCCATTCCAATCTCTTAACATTTTATGATTCTGTCTCACAAATCCTTAAGAGAGCGGAATAATAGCAATATCTGAGACATTAAAAAAATTTTATTGTCTATAAATGTCTTTCTGCTGGTCTGAAACCCCAGGTATCTCAGCAGCTCAATCACAGCAACTTTAAACAAGTTCTGTAAGCTGCAGCGGGCACCTTGGCTGTCCAACAAGACGTTGTCACCAAAACAATTTGCACCTGAAGCACTACAAGAACTGCACACGAGCTTAACTAAGAGTGCTAAAACCTACCACTAGGTTAGACAAAACACTTGCAGGCTCAGAGAAAATGGCACTGGCTGTGCTGATACTCAGGCAGGTTGCACAATGTGCAGGATCCGTAGAGCAGATTGCTGTTGGAAATTGCACACTTAAGTGGTGGCAGCTGTCTAAAGCCCTGCACAGTGGGAATTCGGTATGGAGAGCAAAGTTGGAGTGGTTCATCTCTCCTCCCACTTTCTTTGAAGCTTCAGAAGCTATCCCTGAGAGTCACCACAGCCAGAACACAATGTTGTCTTACAATATAGGAAAGCCCCATTTCTACATTCCTTGGGAGAGACATGTTTCATTTAAGTGGCTAGAGGGACATATGTTCCTAGATCACTTGGGATGCAGGTAATGTCCTTACATGCATTTTGGAGACATCCCATTCATGGGAAAATCTGATAAAACTCTGTAATATACTGTAAAACCCTTTGCAGAAACCACTATCAGCTCTCAAAGGAGTGTTTGCCATCAGTCTCACCTCAGCCACAGCAGCTCCCACAAGGAGTTTGGTGTAACTGAAAGGGTGGCCAGGGAAAGGCCTGGAAGCCTACAAGTGCTGCCAGAGGAATTCTACCAAGTTTTCATGCAAGGATGGGGGAGAAGTACCTCTGTCATTTCTCCACTTGCACAGCTGTGCAGGGATTGGTACATCTGGCCTCATGTCTCGGAGAAAACTTCTTGCCCTCACATTTGCTTTGAACAGAAACCATTTACTTAAATCCAAAGAAAAAAATCTGGTCGTCTGATTCTATGTATCTGTGAAAACAGAGGAGACCTATACACTGTGTCATTTACCTGCTTCATGTGTCATCCTACCACATGGCTGGCTCTAAGACCTGCTCAGAAATAGAAGTGGAAAAAACCAGACAGGTATAAGACAGCTTTAAATAAGACTTTCTGAGGCAGGGAACAGCAACCCATTCTAACCATTGGTTAGAAAGATACTATTTTCAGCTGCCAGCTATAATTAAACAACTCATTTTCCTAAGGCAGAAGAAGATCACAAGCTTCCTCCACAGAAAAAGGTTTTGGTTTTTAATTAAGTTGCCAAGGAGCTGCTCTCACAGCCAAGCCTGTGAGATCTTGAGCTTGGGGGGTCGGTCTGAAGGCTGTCAGATACGTCCACATTTCATGAGAAAAACTACATACGTTAATGAAAACTTAAATGAGCAGCCTTTTAGGCATTTAACCTTTTTTCCTGATTTGTATCTTTGGACAAATAAGTAGCAGTTATTTGAGTAAAAATGCTTGGAATTATCACGGTCTGTTTTGAGTCCCTCTCTCTCAGAGGGCACTTTCCCAACAATGGGAGCAAATCAGGACTGTAGGCAAGAGGCAGGACCATAAGGTGGCCAGAGGGGTCTGGGAGGAAAGAGAGAGGGGATTGCAGTCAGGGAGGATCAAGAGTGGAGGCCCATCCATAGGAAGGGTCTCTCCACACCACCTGTCCCGCTGGGACCAGCTCTCCTCTCTAACATCTGCCGCCACCCAGGGCAGCCACTTTGCATCTCCCTGCCACCTCCCCTCTCCAGGGACTAGGAGTCCATGGACAACCCTGGACAAGCTATAACATAAAGGACAGCCATACCCCACAATGTTGCAGGGAGAGGAAAGGTAGAGACAGAGACAAACACCAATGCACAAACCCAGTGTCGTGGGTATCTGGTGATATAATGCTATTTTTTCCCTCTCTCCCCAGTCCTACCCTTCATTATTTACTCTGATTTTATTGTTTGGATCTCTAATTGCACTATTTTCTAAAGCATTTGTCTAATAGTCAGTGAACGAAACAAAGATGTGCTATGTGGCATAGTACTGCTGCCTTGAGCAGAACTTTAAAAAGATAGGCTCTCTTATGCCCCAACAATTCTTCCTTTTCCAGTAATGTTTAAAGTATGTAACTACTGAGTAATTACTGGGTTTATCTGTGTGCCAGATAATGACTTACCTTATTTGACATTTGAGAAATGCCAGGGTTATGTTTCCTTGAGTGCTCCCACAAGAAAGGCAACATTTCTATGAGACCAATACACTGAAATGCAACTCGGCACTGCTCTGGCTGAGGGGGGCTGCTGGGATCACCCCCAAATGCTGCTCAAAACCATCATGCATGGCATGGAAGGCTGAGGGAAGATTAGAAGCATGTTTCAGAGTTGTGCAGGCTGTGCTTGGTGAGGGTCAGAGACGAGAGGCTTACCTACCTAGAGACTAGGTTTGCACAAGGTATGGAGAACGTAACTAAATGGAACAGTGACATTTCCGTCTGTAATTACCAATTTATTATTTTTTCCTAAGAGCAGATAATATACTGCAGTTCCAGTAGGGGCATAAATGCCTCCCCTTATTATTTTTCAAGAATCCCTTTATTTTTCCAAGGAAGAAAACACTATTTCATTAAATACATGCTGTTTTCCAACACCTGAATCAATATTTACCCTTTACCGACAATGCAGTCAGACCCTCTGCTTCACCTGATATCCATTTTTCATCCTAACTCCTCCCATGTCCCTTCCAGTCCCCACCATTGCACAGCTGTTATAGCCCCAATAGCAATGGCAACTAAGGTTGCCAAAAGTGGTGACAGCAGTCAATGCATCCAACAATCTCTAAAAGTTACATGGGAAAAGAAGGGCTTTCTGCACTCTCCTTACCTTAGTAACCCTGAGGCACCCCTTGGGTCTTCCCAGGGGAACCTTGTGACTGGGAAAATTTGGACGTCGCAGGTAAGATATAATTATGAGGCCTTGTGCGATTTTTTTTTTTTTTTTTGTATTAGGAAGCTGAAATTTGAGAGAAAACACTTGTATTTCTCCACTCGTCTTGGTTTATATCTTATCCCCGTAAAGAAAGGTTTCTTTCTATGGCAGCAACATTAACTGCCAGGAAAAAAGTGCTGCAGAAAGAAAATGCATTTATTTTCCTTTAAACCTTTTATACTCAACTGTCTCCCCCTTGGCACTCTACCGGGAAGTGGGACAGCTTGTGTTATTTAATAACCCCTCCATAGTCTGCGCATTCCTTTGAAGCTGTGTATTTCTAATACTTTCTAAATAAAACACCAAACAAACTCATCATATAAAGTGCATCCAGTCACCACCTGAATTTTAATGCTCCATTTCTGAAGTCTCTTTTCTGCCCCACAGATTTTTAAATATACGTGCTTGTTTTGTGTGTCTGGAAAAAGACATGACTCAATGACAGCTAAAACCACTTAAGGAGCCATTTGCCTCCAGATACAGAAAGCTTGTGCAAAGCCAGCAAAGCATTGCTCTGTGCCTACAAACTATATAAACCCAGGGAATTAAGCGGAATTCCTCAAACTAAAGAAAGAAAATTATTTAGAAAGAAGGAAAGCTAATCACATCTAAATACTCAAAAATGAGAGAACTGCCTGGGTCAGATGTCCCTGTCATCCAGCAACGTGTCTCGAGAAAAGAGAGGGTAGACAGGATTTAGGTCTGTATACATTTGCTGTTCTCACAGAATCTGTCGGGCAGGTGTTTATGGACTTCCTGAGTCAGAGGCCACATCCAGACAACAATATTTTGCGATTTCTGATGGACCTGGCCTCTACTAATAGGTACAATCCCTTTCTGAACCCATTTTCACCTGCTGTGACCATGATGTCCTGTAGCAATGAGTTCCACAATTCTTGACTGTGCTGTAGGAAGACATCTCTGCACAATGCATCTGACAAAGTCACAGGACCGCTATTTTTTGTAGCATACCTAACACCTGCCTTCTCTCACAGCTTTCTGTTCTCTCCCTCTTCTGAAATTAAGGGAATATTTGATTCCACCGGGCAGCACTGGGCGCAGTCAGTATTCGAGTTGCGGAGACTGATTTCTACAGCACTTAAATGATTCTGTATTTTGTTCTCAGGTTTTTTGTCTTAGTAATTCCTAATGTTCCCTTTACCTTTAAATTTGAATATCAGCTCTTCCCTGAGTGCTGATTGATACCGATTCAAAAATTTAAATTGAAAACACATCAACTTTGTCTGCTGAAGGGTGAAAATGAGAGAAAATAGTAGGACAAAAGCACACTGCTTTACAGCACCTCATCTCAAAAGGAGCTGCTGTTCAGCTGTCTGCTTGGTAGCACAATTTGCAAATCCCTTTATCTTACCAGACACGAAATTTCCAACCCTGCAAAGGATTAATGCTCAAATACATCCCAGGTTCTTAACAGTGACCTTAAGAGGGACTTCAGTAGTGCTTAAATTTTATATTAATCTCAAGACAGAGACCATTCAGTAAGTTCATATTTGCTCAAGAAGCTAGGGACTTCTGAAGGAAACTTCTCCTCTATCCAAGACAGAGGGCACCAGCTCCACAGAGGCTCTGGCTGGCACCACAAACAGTTGTTTGTGGCTGCTGTAAGTGACCTCCATACCTGCGACCTGGAAATGGCTCGTGGAGGGGCGTCCTGCCAAGGATAGACTGCAGGAGCCCTAGGAGCTGAGCAAAACCTTGTGCTTTCAAAGAAGTGAGATAAATACAAAAGAGGTTGCATTTTTGAGCCGCCCTAGGAAGAATAACAGCCAGATGAATCTTGGTTTGCATGTTAGTTAATTATTTTAAAAATTGACACCAGAAGATATAATGCTATACGTAGCAGAAACAGAAAGGAAAATTAGAAAATGTTTCTGTGAGCAACCATAAATCTGAGGAACTACAAGCTCTGGCAGTTGTAACGGCACTAAATTTTTAAGATGGCTTTAGAAAGCAGAAGCTCTACATGTGGAAGTCAGGTTCTATTTAATTATTAAAGGCTCTGTGGAGTAATAAGAAAACATATCGATCAACCAGATATTTAACAGTGCACAGGCACTGGGACAAAAAACATACTCAATAAAATATATTTAACCCTCTGTACGCATGTGCACACTTTATATGTATGCTCACATGCTGTAGCAAGCCCCTAAGAGTGCATCTTCACAGCCTATAAAAAAAGCATTTAATTTTCCAGCTTGTGCTGGCAGTTGACTTTCCTGCCATTAGTGTTCAGTGCTCGGGCACTTCTGGGCAAGGAAATTAACAGTGAAGAGGTCATAGTTCATACCCAGGCATATAAATAAACTTTATACTTTTCATGTGTGTTTCTTACAGAAAAACGTACTTAGTTTGACCCACAGGAATTTAAATTTACTACACTTTTACCTTGATGATCACAGGTAATTTTTTTTCTATCTAGTATGCAAAAGTATTAGGACTATTAATAAGATCTCAGAATAACGTCTAATTGATCTACGTTACAGCTTTAGAAGGTAATTTTGTGCACATAGTTAAAGAGACTAAAACTATGATTTACTTAATATAGAGGATTCCATTAGCAGAAGTGTTTACCTGAACTATTGTCTTGGGGTGACCTTGTGATGTGTATCCCCTAGCGCCTGCTCTATGCCCAGACATGATTCCTGTGCCTTTCTGTGTCTTTAAAATTGGGTGCAAGGGAAAGGAAAAAAAAAGCCAGACGAACTTTGCAAAACCAGTTTTGCTCCAAGGACATTCACTCTCCTGCGTTCCTGCTGCTGCAGAGCAGAGGAAAGCACCTTCCCTGCTTTTCCCAGCTCTTGGCTCCTTTTTCTCGGAGGAGAGAGACGGAGAGTTAAACTCCTTTTTTTCCCTGGGACTTTGGATTTTTCCTTCTTCTGTTCTGGACTGTTCAGAACACCAGAACATCAGAACCTCACTGGGAGGCCTCACACCTCGGCCCAGAGGGGCCCGAGCCGACCCAGCTCCGAAGAGGAGAGAGAGGGAGAGAGAGAGAGAGAGAGACCACCCCCATGGAAAGGACTCTCAAATCTTCCCAGGTTTTCTCTCCACAGCGAGAGGTTTTATTCTTTAGCATTATTCTTTTCCTGTGTGTTTGTTAAATAAATAGTTTTTTCTCCTTTCACTTTCCTTCGAGGAATTTTTTCCCGAACCTAGTGGGGGAGAGGTGGCTGTAACCTGCCTTCTGTGGAAGGGATGTTCCTCCCAGAGCGTTCCTCTGAAAATTTGTCTCAAACCGGGACAACTATATGAGTTTGTGTTTTATTTTCTGAGGTTGACAATGAAGAAGCAGGTTTCATTTTGGTCAGCGGTGAAGTGCTGTAATATACATCTTTCTCCTTTTTCACAATACTACTTGATTCCTCTGATCTTGAGCATTCTAAAATTTTTTGTCTCATTATGATTAATTATATAACTGTAATTCCAAATAACATTATACAAATATTTATATGGAAAAGCAAAATGTCTGCTTTTGCTCGGAATTCAATTTGGCTTCTTTCCAGCAAACAAATTGAAAATTTTCAGTTTTTCATTAACTCTTCCCTTTTTTTACCTATTACTCCTTTCAGCCTTTTTAATCAAAAAACTTCAGTTTCAGAACATTTTAGTTAATTCCATTAAATCTTTTAATGTACATCTCATTTGACTAGCTCTAAATAAATTGCTGAACTAACAAAAAGACCAGATATCTAAGGAAATTGTTTCCCTGAATTTAATTAGACATACAGGCTTCCTCTGGACATCCTTCTCTCCACAAAATACATTCTGAAGTCACTTCACTCCGCTTCCATGTTTTAAATGACCAGATTACACAGGATATTCAAAGCACACAATAATAGAGTCACAGTCTTAATGATTGGAAAGTAATTGGGCAGTCGTTATTCCAGATGCTTGTACAGAAATACATATTAAAAGAAATACAAATAAGTAATATTTAGCAGTATTTCCTCTTATTCGTACCCAGAACTTGTTGCATCAGCTCAACAGCAATAAACCCTTGCTAATTACCTATGTCTTCTCCTTGCTGCTGTAACAGAGGATCACTGAAGTCTCCAAATAAATGGGTTAGACAATTGACTGTACACCCAGGATATGATTTAATTATCCTGCAGCATGAATATTAGTTTTAATATTTTTAAGGGTGTGGATTGTGTAAATGCGAAGGTATTTAGATGTTCATTGGGACTTCCAAAAGCATCTAAGCATGTGAAATTGTCAGTTCAGTCCTGCTACCAAACAGCTCCTACACAACTTGCACAGCATCCATCTGCCTCGTTTGGCACTGCAATGCTTGTTAAAGTCTTGCCCCTTGCTAAGGAAAACTTTGGCCCAGAACTGATTTTTCAGCCGTTCAATTTAAGGTAATCATTGTGCCAGTACTGTAGCTGATCCACCTTCCAAGTACTGCTTGAGGTGAGAATCCATTCTTGTGCTGAGCTTCCAGCCTGAACACTGGAAGTGGTGGTGGAGCAGTAACACAACTTCAAATGCCAGGCAGAAATAGCCCAAGCCCACTGGTGTTAGGCTGCCCCTAGACTTTCTAACTACTGATAAAACAGACTCTTCCCCTCTAAAAGACACTGGGAGATATTTACCAAGGATGTTTTGGGTTTTCTTCCACTGCGTAGGAGTTTTGCCACAGTGAGAGCACTGACAGCTCTCTCAGCAGTAAGGTCTGAGCAAAGCTTGAGACTCTGACTCATATTTGCAGGTGGATTTAGCCAGGATGGCTGAAAGAGCCCCTGCCCTGCTGCTCCTGAGGGCTGCTGCCCACAAAGCAGAGCAGCAAGGGAGCACACGTGCTCCCCCTCGTGCAGAGCAGCACGGAACATCACCCCGTGTATCAGCATGGCAGGAAGTGCACACAGCTGGCACTGGTACATCAGGCTGTGACTTGTGGCCTTCGGAAGTGGACAAGCACCCTGTTCAGCTTCTCCTGCTGCAAGCACTGCAAGAGGAGTGGTGCAAATAGGAGGAACGGCTGCAGCTACACCCACAGCTCTGCCTGTGAACACAGGCAGCAAAGGCAGCTGAAGCACAGGCAGGCAGGGATGCAACGGTGACCAGACTTCAGACATATGGCTAAGAGGAGGTTTTTAAAGCAGAATTCCCCAGAACAAGCAAAAAGCCCAGAATGGGAATGAGTCTCGTTAGAGGTATGGACCAGCTCTTTCTCCTGCTGTCCACTGTGATGAAGAGCTGGTGAGCAACAGCTGCCCTCTGCAACCCTGAACTGAGGATGAGGGACTTTGTGGCTGCATTAATAAATTACATAATGCTGGAGACCAATCCCTGGCAACTTAAACAACTGGAATGGCGTTGCAATGCTCCCAGTGTCAAACTGGATCAGGAGACTTGTTAACAATTTAACTGCACAGATGACTGGGCTGCAGTGCTTGTATCTGTGCCACGGCATTTATTTATTTATTTACTAGAAGGAACACAGCCCTCACATAATTGTCTACTGATATTCCTCAGTGGACACTAGTTCACGGGAGTTTTGCAGCTCCAAAATCCATTTAGTTCTTGGTTTGCGAACTGTCTCTGGTGTTTGCTGTAGTCATACTGTCCTGGCTTCCCACGAATTTCTGCAGACATTCAAACCCAAGGTGCTGGCACACGCTCAGTCTCTTGAAAAAGAACCCCACAACAAATTACAATCCCCTCCGCACAGCAGGGCCTGTCATTACCTTGCTAATCAAAGCAAGTACCGTCAAAGGACCTGCAGAAAGGAAACTTGCATGTATACGTCAAGCTTGCTCCAATTTAAAAAATTGCTCATTGCCTAATTCATTAAACAGTAGGAAGTAGAAATGAAACGTTAAATTTAGCAGAGATGCTACTGCTAATTATTAACCACAGTCTCTCATTAAGCACTTGCCTATCATTCTAATATACAGTATGAACAAAAGAGGATAAAATATAATCTACTAATCGAATTGAAACCTAACGATATCCAATTGAACAAGCATGTGGTCATTTTCTCAAAAGATCAACTCGTGGCTTTATCTTGCTTTTTCTAATTAACTGGGGCCTCATTGCTTGGAAATAGCGTGGATTATTTCCATATCACATTCGTTACTGTCACAAATAAGGACAGAAGTGTACTCCGCACCTGAACAAGAAGCGCTGCCACAGGATGTAGCTTTGATTGCTGTCTTTGTACTGCTTTATTTGATAAGGGACAATTATCTTTACAGGACAAAATCTCCCCATGTGACTCAGGTTTGACTCCTCTCATGGTCAAAAGAGTTGCTTTGCGTAGATATTACACGATTTACTGCTCTGTTTGCTGGGTTCCAAAGCAAAACTGTGCAACTCTTATCTGCCATACCCATCAATTCTGGAAGGCAGATCAATATCCAATTGCTCTGTCCTGCTAGCAAGTTAGTAATTTAGAAATCACCTATTCACGGTTGTGTTGAGGCCAGTGTTTCTCCCCACAAATGATGAAATTGCTAAGGTAAATGTTGCCTGTGTGGAACACAGCATAATAGCTGAAGGCAATGTTTGCATTTGTCACTCTTCCCAAAAAAATGCAGCTTATAATGGCTCATTTTTTTTCTGCAAGACTTGAATCAAGCTGAATCCACTGGATAAGATTTTTTTTGTGGCTTTCTCAGTTTTCCTATCTGGCTTTGAAAACCTGAAGTGGGTACTGGGAAAAAGATAAACTTTGTGGTCTCTCTGAGACCCTACTATTACCTTGGCCTACCTCAAAGGATTCATAGGAAAGCATATTCAAATTTGAGCTTGCATCTAAAAATACACAAAGGGCAACTGCTTTCCTCTCAAATCCACCTCTGTCTCCTTCCATTTAAGAAATCAATTACAGATGATCCCACTTGTGACAAACCATGCAAGAGTAAAAGCAGTAGGATTTAAACAATGTAATTGTAGATGCTGGAAAGTTAGTTGCCTATGTGTCAACTGCTCAGCCATGGTCACTTCACAATCAAAAGGCAACTGCAAAGGGCAATTAATTTGACCCATCTCAGCCTGAGAGAAGCTGCCTTCTGGAAAAGTCTGGTTTTATCCACTCACTACAAGAGTGTCTCTGGTAATTACCTTTGACTTAGCCACCTTTTAGACAGATAGTTAAGTAGAGATGCATGCCACCTTACATCTATCATTCATTATTGATACCGTTTTCAACATGTAAGAACTCTGGGTTTCCAGTCTGCACAACTGTTTTCTAGCCTGCCTCCTTGATTGGTATTTCTGTCCTTTGACAGGAACGAATGACCCTTGATTCTCCTTTACTTTTCAACTCCACTGAAATGCACCAACATTTAATCTGGGTTTCACAATATTCGGGGGCTTTAACAGATAGTTTTAAAAAGCCCCTATCCTGCATTGTTTTGTTTTGCAGTTGTGAGCACACAGCAATTCAACACTCCCTACAGTTAAGGGTTATCATTTTTCTTTGCTCCAGAAGTTCACTTTAAGACAGATCCAAAATGGCTAAAAGAGCACTTGAAGATGGTCTTTTCTGAAAGAGTTTGTTAATTAACCTTCTGCTTTCCTGTGTTTGCTAAAATCTGCATTGCTCTTTTTGCTAATTCCTCATCTCTTAACCTGCCATTTAAGTTTGTGCCCTCGGCCTTCAGAACCAAACCTTCCTATTCCTTGATCTTGCAAATAGGCCAAGGAGCTGGTTCTTTAGTTCTTTCTATCACCCTCTCAGACTTAGCTACAAGGAAGATTTTGAAAGCTTCTGTGAACTGTCAGCATTTTCCCTGGTTACTGCCCCTCTCCTTTATTATCAGAAAATTTCGAAGTTTATTACTATTGCAGCACCTTAATTTCTGTTGGATTTTGTGACTGTCTAATCAGCATTAGCAATTTAGTATAAACCTGTCCAAAAGGTAACATTCATCTTGTCAGGACAGTTAAAGAACTGAAAAGAAAAGAATTTGCCTTCAATCAACAGTTACAGAAAGATTTGCTGTGAATGCTGCATTCCCAAATTAAGCTATTCCTACTCATTTCCTCTAACAAGTAGGGCTGTCCTAGTCTGTTTCAATGTTTTAATATTTTCCTGCAACACACTGCAAAATAATTCAACCCAGTGCCCACCAGAATCTTTCCTGCAGCTTTTTCTCCCCATCTCCTCCTGCCAAGCACTCAAATTTGCACCCCTTGTTGCCTGCTGCCTTCATCTGGCATAGTTCAAGCTGTAACCATTCTCATCACTGCTGATCTCATCACGGACTGATCATGTTAGTTTGCAATTGACTTTACCATGCTGCCCAATGCCTTGGAAAGTAACTTATTGTCTCCAAAGTCCAAGACAGTGGGATATTTGACTGTGTTTTTCACAAAAGACTATCAGAGTTTTTCAGCTATAATTACTTTGGAATAACACTGTTCAGTTCCAGTCTGACCACATTTGTGAGTAACAGTATTCATGTATTAGGTCTGGAAAAAACATTAACAAAAGATGTCAATGATAAGAAAACTGGAGAGTAGGAAAACTGGATACAAGCAAACCTAGGTATTAAAAAGTAGGACAGTTACCTTTTGAAGTGAGCAGGAATGTCTTCATGGCTGCCAGTGCCTCTCTGCAGTAGGGACTAGGTTCCAGCTCCACTCACACCATGGTCCTGTCTTTCTCCTTGGCCTCAGAGGCCCCGTTTACAGTTGAATACTACGGCCACTGGGTGAGTGCACACACAGGGAGGAATTTGTCTGGGCTAATGCAGGCGGTCCTCCATCTCAGTCGCCTGTGCTGCCATCGTCCATGGCATGTAGAAGTTTTAGGCTGTGATTCATCTGATTTATTTAGATGTCTGCATTAAGATGACATGAATCAAATCTTAAAACTACCTGTCTCTCACCACAGAGCTGAGAGTGACGATGATTTAAATGTATATAGATACAAACACCTAGAAGTAACATCCATACTAATGTTGTAAACAGTATCAGGCCAGGTGTCAGGAGCAGGCCAGATAAATGCTCTCTCCGCCTCCAAGAAAGGATGGTGATGCGTGACCGGCCCATGGGAAAAAGCCCTAGCCTGGGATCCGTCCTCAATTCTTCTCATGAGTTCTTTGGGGGAGTGCTAGTTGAATGAGACCAAAACTATATCAATGACTTTTCTAGTGGACAATCAAGTTCCCAGTCCTCGGTCCATGGCTCGGCACTCCTGATCTAAACGTTCCCAGAGTGTCATAGCTACTCTTTAACAGAATCCTGATACCAAGTTTCTTTCTCAGCTTTAGGTGCTAAAACAGACTTAGGATCAGGAAATTCTGGTAAATGTATTATTTCTCTCTTTTCCCAGGACATCTAGGAATTTTCAGGATCAGCACCTTCTCACAGACTGTATTGCTTTGTTGGACTGCTTTACTGTTAGACAAATCACAGTCTAGCATCACATGCCATCAACCGGTAACTTCAAGGACTGCACACATCTCCATCTGTTATTAAATGTTTCCTTATGCCTGGAGGGAATGAGGCGCCCAAAGACACACACACACACACACAGACAAAAGGCTGTGATGCTGTTTCCATACAGGACCAAATAATTTACTGAGCCCCCATTCACAGCAGTACTACTACCTGTTCTCCAGGATGGGAACCAGAGCTTCCCTGCCTGCACTAAGCTGCTGTCTGCTTATCCTGCCCACTTACGGATGAACCTTCCAGCCCATCGCACAAGGATGAACAGCTTCAATAGAAGGGGTTCAACACCCTCTCTTTTTCATCTAAAACAACGTAGCTCAATGCTTAGTTTCCATACATGTGACATGGGTCTGAAGCTGCTCAGTCAAAGAAGATAACAGAATAAATAAGCTCCCCATATCCTGTTTTATTGCTTTAGTTAAACTGAGCTCCATAGGGCGTCTATGAAATCTGCAGAATTACTGGGTCTTGTCAAGACATGGGTATGAGATAAACAACTCTGCACAGCATTGCAGATAACAAGGTTATTCTGGCATGCACAGAAGGAGTCCTGGCTCTTGCTGCAGCTGTTATAGAAAACTGAGCTGCCTGTGAAGCCCAAGCATCTCTGGCAGCAACCACATGGGAGTTTTGAAGATTTAAGTCTTTGATACCCAAGATATATATTAAGTTGGCTTTATGCTCAAAGGTTTCAATCATTTGCCCAACAGATGTCATTTCCTCATGGTGGTGTAAACGACTGACAGGGATACCCTGAACCTTGATGATATATTCATAACTGTGAGTTCACTGCCTTCCAGCAAGTTACTTGGCTATGCTTTGAGGGTGGAGGTGATCTTGGGCTATTGGTTAGAAAATCTCTAAATTAGTCTTTATAATGATTTTTCAACTTGTACAATTGGATGTTTTCAAGAAAGACTATTTGAACATACCAAATATCTTGATGCAACCTGGTAGCAATGTCATAGCAGATGTTTCACTGAAATTTGTAATTAATGCAGAGCTAAAACACCTTTAGTTCATACTTTATGATTAAATTTTCTCTCCATACCCCCTGCAGTAACTCTTCAGGGGACTGTAAAATCATCTCTATTGTATTTCTAGGAAAATATTCCCCCAACTATTGCTAGGGAACAATTTAAATTTCTCTATCCCGGATTTTAGTCTCAACTTTGAGGATTTCTTATCATCATCTGCAGCACAAGCTACATGCATTTTTATACCACTTCTTCAAATATAAATCATCTTAAAACCCATCCACAAGAATGCGACCTCTATATATTTACCTGGCACAAACTCTAGACAAATTTTTCCCTTTTGGGAAAAGCTCAGATTGGGGAATCATTCCCTCTCTAACTGAACAGAGCATCAAGTTCATAGCCTTTGTTATTTTGAGACTTCTCTATCCACAAGAAGTTCTCCTGTGCTGCCCTCCTGCTTGGCCTCAGGGAATTTAGCAGTGAAGAGTCAGGACTTAGCCTCTGCCCCACTAGAAACCACTCATTCTCCCATTTTTGTGGCTTATTTTATTGAGGTGCAGCCTCAGCCTGTAGCAGCTTTCAAGACTTGCACTGACCTGTCTCAGGAGGAACAGAAAGTAAGACCAGAGCAAGGGGATGGAGAGAGTGGTTGCAGCCAAGCTGCCATGCAGACTCCCACACCCATCTCCCTTTGCCTGCCTGCCCCAGCTGGAGAGCTCTCTTCCTTGGTTCCTCACAGCATGAACAGGAGGAAGAGGTTTTGAATGACATCCCTTTATTTCCTTGTCTTCGGAGTCTGCATTAATGAGATATGCAGATCAGCAAACCAAAGTTAATTATTTTCTGACACAAATTAGGGGAGATGAATCACTGATTACTAAAGCAACTTTGAGCTCTCTCTTTGCATGGCTTATGTAAAACGAAGGGGAAAGCGACAGCCACGCAAAGCTCTGGTGGTGCCTGTAACACCCTTGAGGAAGTAAGCAGGGATAGATGTTTCCACAAGTATGTTTCACAGCCACCAAAATCATAGAATCATTCACGTTGGAAGGGACCTTAAAGACCACCTAGCTCCAATGCCCCTGCCATGGGCGGGGAACCTTTCACTAGACCAGGTTGCTCAAAGCCCCATCCAGCCTGGCCTTGAGCACTTCCAGGGATGGGGCATCCAGAGCCTCTGGGCAACTTGTTCCAGTGTCCTATTGAAAAAAAAAAAAAAAGGTGAATTTCCCATATGTGCACAAAGTATCTGGAGGAGCTGCTGTTAGCCATAGTGGGCAGGAATCCACGTGCTCACATTTCATCCGCCTGCAGGCTCAATATGGCATCCAACCAACCAGGTTCTTGGTACAGTTCCTGACAGAAATGACAGAAGTGAGATGAGCAGTTATCTCTTTTTCTTAACTACACAGGCAGCCTAAGATCCTGTCATGGTTTAAATAACTGTTTGACATAGAAGTCAAGAAGACAGCTCCCATTCTAGATGCTTCCTTTTGCACATTTGTCCCCTGGCCTTTTGTAATCACTGTAACAAATGGCTTTAAAAATACAGATGAAGTGTTCTTACAAAAAAGTTATTGGGTTTTGTGGAAATTTTGCTTTTCATCTTGTCCCCTGGCTCTAGAAGTCATGGATGAACTATATCCCCTGTGAAAAACCACTATGCTTAAACCTGAAAGACTCTATTTGTATTAATAAATTAAGCTAGAGGCATAGACCTGGCCACTGGATTTTCTAGAGTGGCTACATCATTGGAATAATCCATGGCACAATTTTGTCCAAGGCCAACTAGCACTTTCCTACACAAGCCTCAGGTACAGTTTTGGAGTTAATGTAAACCAGGGATTTTTGGAGTTAATGCAAGCCAGGGATCAGTCAATATACACACAATGTTTTTCAGAAGCTAAAGAGCTCCATGGTGTGGTCATGGCCAGATGAGGCCAATTGGCTTCAAGGCCAAAAAGGTTTTGCTGAGTTTACCACTCGCAGTATAACTGCAGTATATCAACAGCCCAAAGCAATGAAACCAAAAGATTCATATTTTCCCCTTAACCATTCTGCTGTAATTGCATTGAACTTAATCCATTTGGTGGTAAAAGGAGGAAAACTGGCATTACACGTTTAAGGCTAAAAATATTACATAAAACTAACCATAAATTAATCCCCTTTGTGAAATCTAGACTCTGGATTTTGTGTTCACTGTTGGTGTCGTCGTTTTCACATGCAGCACTGTAAGGAAAGTCCTTGGGAGTTTTGAGGGGTTTAACTGAAATAATCTGGGCAGGTTACTGTGATAGCAAAGAGCTGGGGTGTAACGCCAGAGCTGCACAGGCTCAGAGGTTTGATCACGGGTTCTAACAAATAGTGACACTTACCCAAATTACACCTTGCCTCCTGATAACGTGTACTTGCACACTGACCTTTCACTAAGCACACCGCCTTGCGTGGCCGGCTATGATCATACTGTTTACTTCTCATGAGGCATCTCCAGAGGCTAAGGACATAAATTTGAAATTAAGATGGTATAAGATAGGCCTTTAAATCCATCTGATCTGTCTGCTGTATTGCTGCCCTCAGTGCGATTTCAGAAGCTTTAGCAATGCAACAGCTGTGAAAAACAGGCTTTTGCTCGGTGTACTGGAGCCTTGACATCTGAGCCACCCTAACCCAAGCACAGTAGATCTCGTGACACCTAAAATCAGTCATCCTTTTCTCCTCTGCCCTGCTGAAGGACAGTATATTGGTGGCTGCTCACCTGAGAGCCCAACATAGTAACAGCAAAATTCTGTGAAGCCCAAAGGTGAATATGCGCCAATAAACACAAAATCAGCACTTTGTGAGCGACTGTGGCACGCAGGTCTCAAGTAGTGAAATATTCTGTAAGTTTCCTTCAAGATCATGCTTCCATCAGTATTGGAAAAAGTCAGCAAAGTCTTTATATCTCCCCCAAGGAGCTCTCATAAGCAACAAAGAATGTTGTGGTCCTAAAACTTCACATTTCACAACAGGAATACAGACAAATTTTGACCATTCCAAATACACGAACCTTTGACTACTCAGAGTCCTCCTCCTGAATCTCTTAGCATACATATAGGACCCTGCTCATTAAACAAATGTCCTTCAACAGTCAAGAAGCCACTTGTTCTAACTTTAGCGATGTAGCAAGGACATGTTCTTGCATTCCCCTTCATTACCACATTGTCAACCTCCTAAATTAACACTCAAGATCCTATTTCCATGTCATAGACAGAGCTGACAGGAGAATTTATGTGGTTTAATTTGAAATATTCCCCTGTTCCCTGCAATTAAGTTTATTTCTCTAAGTTGGAGGAGAAGAAAAATGTCTTACTCCGCTACATCCAGTTCTGTTATACCTGGTGTCTCTGCACTAGCATTTGCCTCGTTAAAGCGAATGTCCCTAGATGACATTGATGGTGTTAAAATTTGGAACAGAAACTTTAGGATCAGTCCCAGCAGAGAAAGAAGATAAATGTCTGGATGTGGATGCACCATAACGCATGGAAGAAGTGGGGTGTAAGAATGGCATGTGTTGGCACCTAGATTAACTCATCATCAAGTTCATAGCATATCTACCAACAGCTTCTGCACGTCTCACACCCAGGCTGGGTTAAAAAAGGAGTGCCTAAAATAAAGAACATCCCACATCAAGACTAAAACAAAGATCCAAGACATTACAAGATGATGGTAAGAAGATGAGGAACAGGAAATTCCATTTAAACATAAAAAAATTGTACCTGAAGGGATTGTCAAAAATGGTAGTTGTGGAGTCTTCACTCTTGGAAATTTTCAAAACCACACCTGGCATGGTCTTATAGCACACTGCTTTGATTAACCCTGCTTTGAGCAGGGGTGTTGGACTAGATAATCTTCAGAGGCCCCCTCCAGCCTCCACCATTCTGTGATTCTAACAGGGCTGGATCCTTAAAACCCCTTCATAAGGAGACAACCATGAGCAAGTTCTCTGAGTGAGATGCAATGGGATAGTGAGACGAGATCAAGGTCACTATCAGCTTCTGTGGGTGCAAAAATGCTTATCCAAAAATATCAAATGGTCACCAAAGTATGGAGAAACCAGGATATTCGATGAGTAATCAGTAATCAGAGTCCTTTGTACATTTTTCTTTCACGATGCATATGGTCGAGCCTACCTGTCCCACCTGACCAATTCAGTCATCTCAGATACCTGAATGGTGGGCATGTGACTTGGACACATGCGTCTTAGTGCTTGAGATCATGCAGGTATGAGGATGGGAGAAAATGAAATAACCTTTCCCTCCATACAACATCTGCCTTTGACCTTTATAATATTGTTTCTACAATGCTGCAGCATTATTTCTTACAATGATGTGATGCAATATGTGGCAGTGTGAGCTTTTTCTTCTACAGAAGCACTGTAAACTTCAGTGCACAAAATTTAATGTAACATTTCCTCAGATGAGATAAATTAATACTGACCCAACTCCTGACCTTTGTTCATTTTTAAACTGCAGTCCTCTGCTTGTCCAAGAGACATGGGCTAGCTCAGATAGGTGAAGACCAAGCACCTTTGCTTCAACCCACGACAGCCCCGACTATCAGAATGAACCCTTCTCACCCTAGAGTTGAGATCTACATTAACTTAGGAGTACTCAGTTAAAAAATACGACACGTTATGTCTAATTTTGCACATACGATTTTCAATTTTAATGTTAGCAAACAATGCAAATTGTCATGTTAATGCAGTAGCTCCAACTAATTTTATTTCTGTTAGCTTCCATGAAAATCATAAGGACTGTAAGACTCACTCCTGTTCAACTCTTCTTACTCTTCTCTTCTCTTGATCTCCAATCCCCAGCACACAACACTTTTATGAACAGACTGTTTTGACAGTACCAACAGTACAGTGATGAAATATGCTGCATGTCAAAGGCAAGCAGCACCATCTGCCAGCTCTTTCAGAGCACTGCAAGGAGCAGCAGGCTTGGGTAATCCTGCAGTAGAAATGGGTGAGAAAAGGAAAGATTATATTCCTCACAAACACCCCAATTCTCTATAAAGTCCTAGAGTAAAGATATCTGTTATGTGCCATTGAGTCAGTTCACGACTCAAACTCATCAAGATTTTTTGAAATATACCAAACTACAACATATTTTTCTGAACATGTTGATTTGTTGCAATAAAAAAGCATTCAAAGCAATATGTTAGTTTAACTTAAAGGCCTTGGGGAAAAAGTTTTCTAAGGTCGAAGATGGATATCTGGCAAGAGAGACCTGACCACAGGCGTTCATATATAACCAATATTCTCTTGTCTCAGATGATCCTCTAACTTCTTCCTCAGAGAACCTCTAAAATAGAGCTTAGGGGCTATCTCTAGTCCATCCATTTCTATTCTTTCACTCCCTCCATTTGTTCAGACACATCCCCTTCCAGATGTGCATCTGAACGAATATGTCTCCCTGCACAGGGGCAATTGGTTAGAGACTTTCAAAATATTCTTTTTTAAGAAACTTTTGGGAAACAATGCTTTTTCTGGCAGTTTACAAGAAGGTTAGTTTTGAAAACAGCCTCTTCCTCTAAGAAGGAGTTGATCCAAGCCATTGTCCGTAATAAAAGAAAAGAAAAGATTAAAAAAGTAAAACCAAGATAGTTCTCCAGACCTCTAGCTTCCGAAGAATAAACACATGCCACAGCCCTGATATCCTGGAAATACCCTTTCCTCAGACTGCTCCTCTGTACAATAGTGGAAATTAACTTTCTGATGGATTACATGTTTTAATTAGTGACAATAGCAGACTGAGTGACGGGAAAGGAAGATAAGTTAGTCTGCAGATTTGCAAATTCTGGCACAGAAAGCATGTGGCACAGCAAGAACTAAAATCCAGCAGGATTCAAACACTAACACAAGGCAAACACATGCCTTTTCAGATGCTTAATACAGACTTCACATACTTCTAAAAGCCATCAGCTGAGTCCAGACAGAGTACCAGCTGGTGTCTGGAGATAAGGTGTTTTGACTTCTAGCTTGTCACTCATTTGTCACTCAAATGAAAAACTGCAGAACTCACAAGATGACTAAACCAATATTTGAAAAATAAAGGGCATCACTCCAGAGAAAGCCAGTATTCCACATGTTAAACCAACAAGTGTAGGCAGAGGATCAGCACTGAGTTAGTACCCCTCCTGGTTCTACTCATATAGTACACATCAAGTTTTTGAAATACTAAATAAAACAGAGTAACAAAAAATCTGGGATGACCAGCTTCTCTCTCATCACACAACCTGCCTGGCCAGGCTGGCCAGTGGCAAGACAAAAGGGACCCCTGTGGCTTTCAGGGTGGTTCTGTGTTCTGTTGCAACCTTGCTCACGCTCAACCTCTTTTTCCATGGGAATTCTGCAAATCGCAATGTTATTAACACACCATTTACTACATTTAAATGTTTTTGTACTGGAAAGACTCAAGTGAAACTGGCTGTTGTTACATTTTAGCATCTTTTCTGATAAATTCTGCATCTGTCACATCTTGTCTTTGTCTCATGCACAGAGCTGCCATACAGACACATGCCTCCATCCGTACACTTACAAAGATGAGCATGTGGCAAACAAGGCTAAATACAAAATGGAATGCATAGGAGAAAGTCACAAGGCTCTTTACATGAGAAAAGCAATTTTTTTTCTGTTTTCCAATTTATAACGTGTAGATATTCTCATCTTCTTGATACTCATTAGCTTGACAATGACTAACCCGCACTATTTGCTTCTGGGGTTTTATTTATTTTGCAACCTCACCAGGTTTTGCAAATTCTCTGGAACTCAACACACATGTGTACACTCACACAAGTCTATTACAATTCTTCCTGTCAGAGATCCACCAACTAAAGTGAAACAGAGATGCTGATTTCATCCCCGTATCTAAGTGGTCCCTGGCTAGTGGCTCACCCTAGTTTTGGGTGCTGAGATACCAAGACATCCCAGAGATGCAGCTGGGGTGGAGCTGAAAAGGGGCTGCCAAAGAAAGCTTGGAGCTACAGAAAGATCTATCCCATGGGGACTGTATAGCTGGAGGAAAGGCTTGGGCACCTTGTCTAAGGTCCAGCCAAGGATTACAGTTCAGTTCAGAGACAAAAGATAAATTCAAAGCAACAGCTGTTAAAAGGCTGGAAGGTGTCTTTCCAAGTAAACTAAAAGCTGATGCCAGAAGCCACTTTGGAAGAGTGCCATCAGCCCTGCTCCTGGAGCTCTAGGCTTTCTCTCAACCCAACACAGAAGTAAAGCAGTGCCACTACCAGAGACTGTATCCAAAGAATTCTGATTGGGAAGGACCTCTGGCCTATGGCTTAGCTTATTTCTTGGGTCAGGACTAGATCTGAGAGCCACAGACCACAGCAGGAACAGGACTGGAAGATAACATAAAGGACTGCAAAAAGTACCCTCATTGGACATGGTGTAACTGGGAGGAGGTTTGGACAACCCGCTCCAAGGGACACTCTAGGATTGGGCTTATGGTCAGGTTAAGAGAAAAAGCCAGCACAAAACTACAGCTGTAGGGAGACAGGAAAGTATATTCCAAAGCAAACTAGGGGCTAATGCTCTAAATTTTCTCTAAGGAATATTTAGCACAGAGGACGCTCTTAGCTTAGGGGTAGTGTGGCTTATTCTCACCAGAACTTTCTAAACCTCAGTAAAGTTTTTTTTATTTAATAGTGATTAAAGAGGTTGCATACAACAGCACTGGTAACACCCCTAGGAGACAATGTCACAAAGAAGGCAACAGGAAGCAATGTTGAGTAGGTGACAATTTGCTACAACACAGTAGAAGGCGTCATCTATAGGGTTTTTTGTTTTAATAACGTTGAGGTGCATTACAAAGCTCTTGTGTGTTTGTGTCCCTATTTGCTAGTCCTGAACGCAGGTTTTACTGACTGTCCCCAAGCTCAGAGTCACAGGCAAGTGGCAACTCAGGGTGAGTACTGAGCAAGAGGAGCTTATAGAAAATCATTGCAAACTTCTTATAGAGTAATGGCCACTGCTGGTTTCTGTTGTATAAGAACTAGTCCTGCTAGCATTACCTCAGTGGTGAATAACCTTCCCTGCTGTCCTCTCAGTCAGCGCTGTCATAAGTCTCTGTTGGACTACATGCACACAAAGCCACTCACACGCATCTCCAAATGTTCTGCTGAGATTCCCATGAGCTAAAGGCATCAGAGCTGCCACTGAAAGGAACATACTGTGCTCGGGTCTGCAAAGGGCACGTAGTCTTACACAGAGAAATGGCACAGTGGCATCTAGTGGTTATCACCAGCTGATACCTGGCAGCAATAATTCTCGATTCATTAGGGCCATGCCCCGCACCGGGGCTGAGACAGGGGAGTATAAAAACTGTAGGGCTGTCAAAGCTAAACTATAAACTATAAAATACAAAAGCTAAAGGGCAGGGAAAATCCGGAGGTCTGTCCTTCTGCCTCCCTCTCCCCTGCAGAAAAACCCCCTGGCATGAGGGGTCACCCCCAGGCTTGGCCATTCTCAATAGCTTTCCAACAAACAGCTTTCATGAACTCATCCTTAATTTCTTCCCATTTCTCTTTCAGCTGCTTCCACATATTCCACAAAAAAACTTCCTTGATCACATGGATATTTGTACTACTCAGGTATTTGTCATCTATTTTCATTGTTTACTCATTACCTAGGAAATAGATCATTCCAGTTCTTTCTAAACCTCTGTCACCTTGATACCCTTCTCTAAAATAATTTCCATTTACTGCTAGGGGTTTTTTTAGCAAAGCAGTTCCAATTTTTTGTCAGGATGCAAATAAAGGCAAGCTTATATATTATTCAGCTAATGAGGGAACTTAGGTTGTCCATTAGCAACTCAGGCTAAGAAACTACAGAAAGCAAACAAGGTTGGTGGTAACTGCCCATCTGTCCCACACAAGCTTTTTTCCAATCCCATCCCAAAAACAATCGATTCCTTAATGAAAGCTAGATAAGCATTTGAAAAAATAAAACAGCAATATGAAATCAGGCCAAAGAATCACCTAGAGTGCACCTTGGAAGAAAAATACTGCCTGCCATTGTGTACAAATACTCTGGTGCAGTGCACTACCATCCCCGACTGACCAAGCTGAAAGGAGAGGAGCAGGACAGAGCAGAACCCTGTCCCCCCAGGGATGCAGGTACCACTAGAGCTGGCTGGATGCGCAGGCTCCCCCTTCCAACCAGACTTGCTTCCACCAACCTGACACAAACAAACAAACTAGTAGAGATCTACATCTAGAACACCTAATAAATATACCCCTTCACTGCCACTCTTGGCATTTTTCCCCTCTTTGTCCAGTTTCCTTCGGTGTACATACACTGCTGTACTTTTCAATTCCCTCAATATCTGCTCTCTTAGTCTTGTTCCACCACTTCTCAAATATCCTTTAAAATCAACACTTCCGAAAGCTTCACTAAAACACAGAAAAAGCCAGGCTGGCCTTATAAGATGTGTTTATCAGAATTGAAGGCAAACTCTCCTGCTCAGGGGTAGGAAAGAACCAGTACAGCCCAGAGCAGCTAAAGGAGGAAGGTTTCTATATTCAGTGACTTAGTAAAGCAAAACACCAAGAGAGGTGGACTCGTGAGCTACACATGAGATTTCTGAAAACATTGATTTTTGCAGAAATACATATTTGTAACAAGATCATACTGCTTCAGCCTTTCAGGAAAACTAGAAATCGTTTGACTGGCTTTAAACTTATTTACAGTCCCTCTAATACAATCTGACAGGAATATTAGGTCTGTGGTGCTGGCTCTTAGACTTTCAATGGGCTGATGCTTTGACTTTCTCAAGCAGAGATGTTAAGTGGCCATACAGATGCTGCAAACACATGCAGTGCTTGTCTAGCAGAGTTACAGCGATTTGATGTGTAGAACTACACAGAGCTATTAAGCTCCTGTGGTAAAAGCTGACCTCAGCACAAGGTCTTGCATGGAAACAGTTTCTCATGCAAAAAGAAGCATTAACTATGCTAGCAATGCTGTGTTCACTGTACGGGGCAGATGGCAGAGAAGGGCCTTCGGAGAGTGAGTCAGGACCACTGGAGGTGATCTTCAGAGCCAAAGTTAAGTCTGGGTGCTCAGGGTCATATTCAGAGTTTTAATATCCCTAGGGATGAAGGTTCCAAAATCTTTGTGTGCCAATGCTCAGCCACTCTCAAAGTGAAAAATGTTTTCCCATCATGTAACCAGAATTTCCCTTGTTGGAATTTTCCTTGGTTGAAACATTTCCCCCGGTCCTTTCTCAAGACATAGTGGGAACTTAAGCTGAGGAGGCTCTGAGGAGGCTCTCCTCACCAAGGAGAGCAATCTGTGCTCACGGGCATTCATTCAAGCCATGACTTCCAAGGCTTTTCTATACAACAGGTCAGCCTATATGTCATACATTCAAGTCAAATCTATTTTTCTTAATGAAAGGCAGCAATGCTTACTTTATTACGACAGATTTTTCTCCTTGGCACAAACGGTCAAATACAACAAGGCAGCCATTAAACTGAAAAATGTCAAGGCACTTACTGGACTTCCATAACATTAGGTATCCACTATACTTGTCTTCTCTTGACAATCCCAAGGTGACTTCCAAAGTGACAGATAGTGTGGCCTGCCATACAACTACACATGACCTAGTCAGCCCTGAGATTCATGAAGAGACTGTACTTCTGTTTAGCATAGAAGTGAGGCTCAACTGGAGATACTCCTAAAGGATCCTCTGGACTGCAATACAGTCCTCTGCACCAAGCATCATGTTACTTCCTGAAAATCTTATTGGTTTAGTTGAAATGGTTTTGTGTAATTTTTTCTTTTAATGCAGAATATTCTGGTAGATCTGTCAGAAGAGGCTAAGGATCTTATTTAGCTGCTGAAAATGCTGTTTCTGTGCTGCCAAGCCTTGTTAGATACTTCAAGCTAAAAGGTTTGAGACTTGCTGTGCTTGCAAATTGCTTGATCAAGTGGAAGAAAAGAGGGAAATGGATCCAGAAGCAACTCCTTCTTTTTTTCAGCAAAACAAGAATCTATTTTTCCATTCTGTTCCTATTCCCTCTTTGGAACTGCAAGCACAGGAAGCATTGCCATGATGTACTCTTTGGGACAAATTTTGGGAACTCTTTCTCTCATGTAACTAACTGAATTTGAAAAGTCTCCAGGCTTCTAAACCGGATGCTCATGCTTGCACCCTCTCTGATATACTGGTATCTGAGACATCTCTTCCTGCATCATCCATTCCCTTGCTGCTCACAAGTTCCAATCAGCACAGAGGCATCCTCAATAGACGAGACCCTTATTGACTGTTTTCCTTTTGCCACTGAAATCTCAGGGTTCAGTCTATGGTAACATAAGCTACTAAAAGTCAGAACTATTGGGGTCCTGCCAGACTCCTGCCTCTGAACCTGCCCCTTCCCTTGCGCAGATGTTTCAGGGAATTGAGCTAGATGAAAATTAACTGCTGAACACAAAGCCATGAGCTGTCCAGCTGTCACTGCTTCCAGCAGCACCAGAATGAAATGGGGTCAGACTAGTAACACCTCCATCAGCAATGGCCACTCCTCCCAAACCTCTTCATGGGCAACAGTAAAACTGGTCTGGCAGCTATTAATGTTAGAAGTACTAAAAAAACTAGCAATTGCTGCTATTTGGAAGGAGTGGGTGCATCCTCAGATCCCAGGATGACAGAGGCTTCACAGCTCAAGGGAGGGACCTCTAACAGGTATCCTGCATCAAGCAATATTCTAGAAAATGCCACTAGAAATCCTTCTGATGCATCTTGCAATCTCGTTGCCTCACGTGGCCCAGATGAATGGCAGGTGACTTTCTGCGTCAGGGTGTGTCATTGTTACCCATCTCGTTTGCTGTCAGGATATAACCTAAGAAAGGAGGCATCTGGAAAACGTGGTACCTTCTGCTGCCATGCAAAAAGAATAAACCTCATACTGCTGCAGTCCGAGCTGTGACTGCGTGATCAGGTCAGACCGGGTGCCTCTAAAACTAGTGGGCTTTCAATGCCATTTTGAGAGTCCAGAAGTGATGACAAAATGGCTGTGAAAGAGGCTAATCCCAAATAAATTATGATACAAAGAAGAGGAATGACAGGTCCCCCTGGGAACCTGAATGACCGTGATAGTAAAGAATTGGGAGAGAAAGGCCTGGATTTGAATAGTTGATTGCTCCATTTAAACAACAGAAGAGGACAGATGGCTGATTCCAGCCTTTTTGGTAGCTACAAGTGTCTAAAATTAAATGCATGTTAATAACACAAATGAAAAATCTTCCTTCAGGCAAAGCTCGTTTTACTGTGAACTGCACTACAGAAACACTCAGCCCCTTCTCTGTTTGGAAGCCAGAAAGCAACCAGAATGTGTAAAATCAGAATGCCTGTGTGCTACACTCCTTATACTCACCTACCAAGGCAGGAACCAGGCAAGACCCCAGGAATACAAGATTATTTCTCATATTTATGACATTGATTATCTCGATGTCCTGTCCAAGTGTTCTTTAAACACAGCATTTCCTTTCTCTGGTAACCGATTTCAGGTTTGGTGTCAACTGGCTCCCCTGCACACATCCATGAGGTGTCACAGGCTCATACATGGAACGATGTCTGCTCATCAGCCTGCTGACCTCGGAAATCTGCAAAGTCCCTTCAAATCTTATCCCTGCAATTATATACGTGTCTTTAAATGTAGACTCAATAACTTGTCTCATTAATCTCTGCAGACAAAGTATCTTTCCTCTATTCCCCTTTGTATGCAGCCATGAGTCACACGAGACTTTTTGCCGCAAATACCTCAAAGTTCATGCTGCAATGGAGAAACAGCATCTAAATCTCTCGAGACCCCATGCAAGCACTGTCTTCACTGAGATAGTAAAGCCCCATGCGAGCTCATTACCACCCTTAATGCGTTTTGTCGGAAGGCAGCTCATTTATCACATGGCCTGTATTGTTTCCCTGTTTTCGTCGTTATTTATCACTCGACTAATACTTGTCATGGTGCAGGTTTTATCGGCACTATCTTATGTGTATTTCCAGAACACACATAAAAATGTTGAACTGTTCCTGTAGTACCGTCTCCAGCAGAAACTCACCAGGAATTTGACGAGTCAGTAAAACTCTGTCTTAAAAGGTTCTTATTCGGCAATAAATACTTTAGCACATGCTTCTCGATGCTTTAGAAATGTTAAACACAATCATTCAACTTACTGTAGCAGACACCCGTGAAAAAGAAATCACACTTATCCCTGTGCAGATCCTTCTATTAACCACTCTCTCCCCTCGGCCCCAATTCTCAATTTTTTCTGCTAATTTACACGCCATGAAATGATTCTTTAATGATTTCTGGGTTTGAGAATTTTACCTGGAGCTAACGTCTGCTAATTGCTCAATAGTGCCCTGACGTCTCATGTTTAGTTTTTTCACCATACCAGTGGAACGTACGAGACATTTTGGAGAAATACTCATTGGTCTGCAAAGCAGCTCCCATTTGCTTTAGGAATCAGTAAAATAATAGACATGTTTTATCTTAAGACCTAGGAAGTGCCACAAACCTGAACCTGCCTGGTCAGCAGCCTGCCCTTTGACGGATGGAAACGCCAAGACGTCAGTATTTTGTAGCCATTCTGATTAAAATGTTTATTCCGTGCATCTCCGAGTCCCTATTTCTGAAACAACTTGACAGTGAAAACAGCTGTCTGTTTTTACCGTGCCAACAATTTCATTCTCTCGAAAAGCAGGACTGAACCGTTCTGAAAAGTACTATTTTGTGAGCATGAAGCAGTGGGGGTGTGGACGAGCGTAAAATTCAGACAACTTCAGTACGTTAAGTTCAGTTACTATTACTACACTACAGAATTCACAGCTCAGTCATGTAATCCTAGCTCTGCGAAAGCCTTTGTCCGGATCTGTGCCCAACATATAGTCCCAAGCCCTAAGGCCCACCTGCAATGTGCAATCTTTGGGGGAGGGGGGGAGGGGAGGAATACCAACTTTTCGAATCAGTTGTTTCCAGTGTTTTTGAACTGGGATGCTGATTTTTCATACAAAAGAGCCACCGACATGCTGTGCTGCTGGACCCAAACTTTCCAAGCGTCTGTCGAATGCAAGCAGGTTACTCGGGGTTTAACAGCCCTTTTATCAGCATGCACCAGTCCCCTCCCCCTGCTTGTATTTCCCCGGACTGCAGCAGACTCCGCCGGCCTAATTTCTACAGGCGAGCTTGCGACTTGAATTTTTTTTTTTTTATTATTCA
>VZTA01006298.1:346675-380949 GCA_013398855.1 Mohoua ochrocephala | reverse complement strand
TGCGGGCCGGCTGTGGTGGGGTAGGAGCCGTGAGGGCCCGGGGGGCGGTCTGGGGGGGCGGCAGGACATGGCGGGACGCGGCTTCCCTTTCCCTGGCTTTGCGGACCCCGTCGCGGCGGGAGGGAGCGGGGCCCGGGGCCGTGCGGCCGCTCTGCGGGGCGGCGGGCGGAGCGCAGAGCCTCCTGAAAGGAGGTTGTAGCCAGGTGGGGATCGGCCTCTTCTCCCAGGCGGCTTGCAGTAGGACTAAAGGATATAGTCTTAAGCTGCACCGGGGGAGGTTTCGTTTGGACATTAGGAGGAATTTCTTCCTAAAAAGGGTGATTAGATATTAGAACGGGCTGCCCGGGGCGGTGGTGGAGTCACCGTCCCTGAAAGTATTTAAGGAAAGATTGGAGGTGGCACTCGGTGCCATGGTCTGGTTGACAAGGCGGTGATCAGCCATGGGCTGGACTTGATCTCAGAGGTGTTTCCCAACCCCATTGATTCTGTGGGGGCAGCGCTCGCAGTCGCGGCCCGGCTGTGGCCAGTCTGTGCCGCGGGGGCGGGGGTCGCTCGGTGGGTTAGCGAAGCACAAGTAGAGAGATCTTAAAGATCCCAGAAGCAAAACAGAAAAGAAAAGAAAACGGTGGTTATCTCTCACCCTAATAAAAGACCCTCTTTGATTTGAGTAAGCGGCGGTGTTGTGCGTGCCTGGCTGCCCTGCCTTGCGATCTGGTGCTTTGAGGACAGCAAGAGAGCAGTGACCGAGGTCAAACGGAGGAGTCCGAGGGGAGCTGGTGTTCCTCTGCCCCTGCTGCCGCCTCTTGTGTGCCGGAGGAATCGGTAAACGATTCCCACTCGGGCTCCTTGCTGGAAACGCCGAAGGTGCCGGGGAGTTTTGTCCCGGGCCGTGGCTCGCCGAGCGCACGTGTGCAGGGATGTGTGAGCTCCGGCGCATCGAGCACTGCTGCAGGAGGGGGTATTTGTAGGAGGAAGTTCACAGAATCATTATCATCATCCCGTGACAAAAGCTTTTTTAAATAGATCTCCAGACTTGCAACTTTGCGGTTCAATTAGCACTGGTAATATCAGCATGGAGCTGCCTTAGCTGGTTTATTAATGCTTCTGCCTATGTGGTTTGCTTACATTAGAAAACAACTTTTGAAATCACATTATCTGTTTCTTTTTTCCTCAATAACAGGGACAGATTTGCATTTATCTGGCTTAGATGCGTGTAGGAAAATGATCTTTTCCTTTGCTGAAGTTGAATTCAACCTTGAATGTTTCACTGTAGAGAGTTATGCCACCAGTTCATGACTCATAGTTTTAAAAAATGCAGTGATAGGTGACTAGGTGAATTTCACCATGCGCTTTCTTTTGTGAGTTCTCTTTAGCAGGTGTATTTGCATAAGCTAAAACTTCTCTCTTTGAAGGGACAGAAATGGCTGAGTGAATTCTGTCTTCTGAATGTATTCTGCCAGAGATCACCTAAAAGGTGAAGCCAGAATATGCTGATTTCAATTTAATGGTCTCATTCTGTCTAGAGGAGATTTTTTGTTTTAAGAGTGACTGTAGCATTCAAGGAGCTTTTTCCATCCTTATTTTCTTACTCTACCCCAGCAGCAGCTGCTGCTGTAGGTCACCGTAACATGCTGTGACAGCCACGCATCGCCTTGGAAGTCAGTTGATCGATGCTGACGAAGTGCTGCTTGTGTATGGGCATACTGAAGAGACAGAGCCAGTCTAACACATACATCTGGTAGTGCAAACCGATTATGATCACTCCAGAAGAAAAGGATTGGGCCTTCATGCTAGAAGAAACCATTAGGATGGGGTAGTGGTGCAGTGGATAGGGCACTGGGTTGTAGTGCGGCAATTCAGTCCTGATCTCTGCTTGAGTAACCTGGAGGGTTTTATTTCTGTCAGCTTCACCCACCTGCAGAATAGGGGTAATGAAACAGGCTTTAATTGTGTGGGACTGATAAAATGTGGGTGATGCTGTGCAGTCTGTATACCGTGTGCTGTAGAGTTTCTGCATCACTGACCTGTTTTTCTCTCACGTTGAGTCTTGAGAGAGAATGTGCAGCTTCCCATTCAAGTTAACCGCTCACAGCAAAGCTATTTTTTGTCTCCTTCTAACTTGGGTGTCTGAGCTCTTACTCCCTTCAGTCTTTAGTGGATTAAGAAAAGTCTTTTGCTGTGTGGATTTTGTTACAGAGGTGCTTGTCATCTCTCATCAAGTCATCTCTCAATCTCCCTGACTAGGTAGAAGGAAGGATTATGAGGTTTTATGGACAAAGTCTCAAGCAATAATAAGTTCCAGAAATTATCAGAAGTACAAAGCCATAAGAGAAAGCAATTTCCTTCTATCTTTTAATGTCTTTTTTTTTTTTTTTGCATTCTCAAAGTGCTTGAGTTGTTAACCAGAGAGATTTAGCTGTTGTTCTGTAGTCTGTTGCTAAAGAGATAATTCAATGGTAGACTAAAATCCTCATGAGCAAGAATGATGCACTACCAGTGCATCAAGTGCTGGTCCTAAAATCGGTATAACTGTGCTAAGCCTAGTTGGGACAGTCCTGCATGATGTGATCCTATAAAAGATATGTTTGAGTGCCTGCTGTGCAAGAGGTTTGAACAATTGGCTTAGGAGTTTCTATAAGAACTGAAAGAAAACATAGGTGATTGTGGGGATCCCTGCAGAAGTTCTGGTGGTCTGGTACCAGCGGAGTTAGGGTAGGGGCTTTGACACAAGTCTCTCTGGAGAGCCATGGCAGGAGTGGCATAACTCCAGCTAGCTTTAGGCACAGAGGGTCCTATGGAATCATGTTTTAAGCGAGGAGGGAGAGCATCTGTCTTGCCTTAACTTCCTTTTTTATCTGGTCTAACTGGAATCCCTTCCCACCATTGCTGATTTGCAAAGAGTGGGGAGATGATTTAGCCATGGCAACAGGAGAGTCATAAATGTTCAACAGGAATGCTGATGTCTTTGCTTTTCGTTGTAGGCACAGTGAGCTGCACTTTGTTCCTGGCAGTTAACGGTTTATATTCGGCCAGTGATGATGTGATAGAGCTCACACCAACTAACTTCAACAAGGAGGTCATTCAGAGCGACAGCCTGTGGCTCGTGGAGTTCTACGCCCCATGGTAAGAACTGCGGCTGTGTACTTTTTGCTCTTATCACAGAGGAGTAGCACAGGAATCTGCTGCTGATCAGCTCAAGGTTTCATTCAGTTGTTCGCAGCACAGTTGTCAGTTTGATGACCTCATGACTAGCGAAACAGCTGTACTTGGGATTCCTGTTCTAAATATTGTCATGAGGGAAAAAGGCAGGAATCGGCATTTCAATTTGGCAAATAGGGTCTGCTAGCAAAATCTTATATGCCGTTTTTCTACTTCAATTTTTCTGTTTAAATTAGTATTAAAAATGACTGATTAAAGTGCAGTAGGTAAGTGAGAAGCTTCCTCACTTCTGTGTTTCTGAGCCTAATTCTGATGCGAGAGCACAGATCTGAATTCACACTTAAAACTTCCAATTTCCATTGAAAAATACTGGCTTTGAGCATCTTAGTTTAGCATCTCTCTTTGTCTCCTGTTCTGCTCAGGTCCAGAGTATGGAGTCTATTCCATTTCAATTCTGGTGATATATATATATATTCTATCTCTGTACAAATCCTCTGTGATATTGCCATCCAAAGCTCCACATTCTGGAGAAAGCGGCCTTTTGTTGCAACGGCTTGACTGTGTCTGGACTGAGAGGTTTAGGGGAAGCCTTGCTGTGCCTCTTCTAGTGTTGCTGCAGTCTATATAGTGTGGGGGTTTTTCTTCAGAAGCCTGAGTGATGATGTGATCTTGTGGCATAGCCTCTTCATGACTAAATCCTCAGTCTCCTACAGTTTGCTATGAGTGACTGTGAAATAGTTGTCAGATCTGAATGAAATTTACCATTTTTTGTTGGTTTTTTTTTTTTTCCTAAAAGGTGTGGTCATTGTCAAAGGCTAACCCCTGAGTGGAAGAAAGCAGCAACAGCTTTAAAAGTAAGTTTAGCCATTCAAATGTGCTTGTGGAAGTGGATTGAAGAGCGTTTGGCTGTTTGACATCTGGATTGGGAACGTGGAGGGGTTTGGTCCTTAAAACCACTGTCACTTTAATCATACTTGTCTAGCCAGAGAAGCGTTACTCACTTGAAAACTCAGGATTTTGGTTTGGTTTGGTTTGTTGTATCCTTTTTAAAAGAAGCCATTGAATTGTAGAGGAAGAAAGTCAGTTCTGTCCCTGTGAATTCCCACTTACTATTCTCTAGGACTGAAAACAGCTTTGTAAGCCATTGGTGTTGACTGTTTTTTTAATTCCAGAAAAATTAGTCATGTCGTGATTAGCTGAACCCTTGCCTATGTAAAATATATATATATATTCACCTTCTTAGAAAACCAGACAGAAAAACCCAACTGAATAATAGCCCAAACACTTTAAAATTTATTTTGTCACACTGAAGATAGAAGTGGACATTTCTAGTGTTCTGTAATTTAATGCTTGTGGGGTGAAATACCTCTCTTCTGTTGACTGTTCTGTTGCAGTCCTAGTAACTGTCCCTCTCTCTTCCCTGCTTCCCTCGTGCCCCCAGCAGAGAGTATAAAAGGTTTTAAATCACTGTAGAAGTCTTAGGTGTCATGTTTTGTTTTGTTTCTGCAGGGTGTAGTGAAAGTGGGTGCAGTAGATGCAGATAAACACCAGTCCTTGGGTGGACAGTATGGAGTCAGAGGGTTTCCAACTATCAAGATATTTGGAGCCAACAAAAACAAAGCAGAGGATTATCAGGGTAAATGTGATGATCTTTTAAATGTTGCATGCCTAAAACCTTCCCTGAATGCAGTAATTATGGTAGCTGTCAGTGCTGTGTTGCGTGGTGTTTCCTTCCTGTCTAGTTCTTGTAGTAACTGAGTGACAGATGTGTGGGAGTGGTTTGACCAAATTGTGTATGTCTTAGCATTGTCTGACAGTCCCACCTGCAGTTCGTAGTTGTTGGAGCTTGATAGGCAATTTCAAGGAATTATTCATTTCTTCTTGTTTATTTGGAGCTTGCCATAGAGTCACCCCTCATCCGAAAAGCCAGGTAATGAAAAGGTGAAGTCAGTCCTACTGCTTGTGTTTAAGTCAGATGTCCCGCCACTAGTACTGTATCACTCAGAGCCCAGTCCTGCTTTTCCTGAAAGATCATTAGGGTGAGGAAGGATTAAGTTTCTAATTAAGTTAGGAGCACACCTTAAACTGGCCTTTTGATGGTTTTATCACTTATTTTTCTGCGCTGCAGGTGGCAGGACAAGCGACGCTATTGTCGATGCTGCTCTGAGTGCTCTTCGGTCCCTGGTGAAAGAACGTCTTAGTGGCAGAAGTGGAGGATACAGTTCTGGAAAACAGGTATTTGAGGGAATATGTGTTTGTTTTTCAACTGGAGACTGTCTTGTACAGGAGATCAAAGCTTCCAACTCAGTCACAGAATTGGAAGGGATGTCTGGAGTTTTATCTAGTCCAGATGCCCTGCCCTGTGCAGGCCAGCTGGAGCAGATTGCTCAGGCCTGTGTTCCTTAAAGTTGTGAGTGTCTCCAAGAACTGAGACTCCAAATGGACTGCATTCTCCGGGCAACCTGTTCCAGTGTTTGACCATGGTCACAGTAGAAATCCTTTCTCTTATGTTTTAGGTTGTGGAATCATAGAATGGTATTTCTTGTATTTCAACTTCATCCCTTTTGTCTCTTGTTGCAGAGAAGAGCCTGCCTTTGTTTTCTTTACGCTCCTTCATCCTCTCATCATTTGAGCATCCCTCAGATGCTGAAAGTCCTTAGTCAACTCTGACTGTTGGCTAGACTTCCTCCAGTGTGTGCATGCCTGTTCTGTGGGGGAGCCCAGAACTAGTCCCAGCACTCCAGGTGTTTCACATTGTGCTGAGCAGAGGAAAAGATTCCCTCCTCAGACCTGCTGGCAACTCTCTGCCTAGTGCATCTTGGGAGGCCATTGGCCACCTTTGCCACAGGATTGCAGTGCTGGCTCGTGTTCAGCTTGTCCACTAGGACACTCATGTTCCTCTTTGAAAAGTTGCTTTCCAGCTAGTCGGTTCTCAGTGTGTGCTGGTATATGGGGCTGTTACTCCCCAGGTGCATCTCCCTTTGAACTTTGGGGTTCCTGTTAGCCCTATTCTCCAGGTGGTTCAGGTACCATTTGCCTAGTCCTAGTCTAAATTAGACAGATTAAGGTTTTTTAATTTGGTAGTGTTTTTCTGAAGTTGGCTTGCTGGATTTCTCCCTGAAGGTAAATTGAAAAGCTTCTGGGTCCTACTACTGTTTCTAAGTCATGGTGCAGGGTACACTCTGACATCCTCAGGGTGGCCAGATAGAAGACCTGGGTGGACTTTACCCTGTAGTGTGTGTCATGCTCTCACATGTTTGTTTTGCCTGGAAACCAGGACTTGGTTCCAGATGGAGGTGGGGGTTGGAGAGCACTTTGTTCATGGATAGATCAGAGCATGAAGAACTGAGAAAGTGTTCCCACATCTTCTTGATAGTCAGTTTGACCCAATTTCTCCTTTTTCAAGAGAAGGTTCATTTGCTGTGTTTTGAAAGTGCTATGGGGAGTAGGCTGTGTGTACTGTCAGTTTTAAAAAGGGAACGTTGTATGACCTAACACTGCCTGTTTTGTATCTTGCTCAAATAAAGATCATTTGGTACAATGTGACACACAGGAGCTGGCCTGTGTGGGAGACCAGTTTTGGTTACTTCTTACATGAGGGTCTGTTTGTTTCTTACAGAGCCGGGAGAGCGGAGGTGGAGATAAGAAGGATGTGATTGAGCTGACTGATGACAGCTTTGATAAGAATGTCATAAATAGTGACGATGTGTGGATGGTGGAGTTTTATGCCCCATGGTGTGGGCACTGCAAAAAGTAAATGAGGTTTTTCTTTAACAATTCCGTTCCTGTTAGTGCCTGTTTTGTGTGATACCCTTAATCCCCTAAAAGAGATCTTGCATCTCCGGTATACCAGAAATTAGGGTTTTTGTGAGGTGATCTAACGAAAATATGTGGGCTTCTGCTCAGGGCCCCTTGGTGCTGCTCTGGCTACACTCCTTAGCAGTAAAATTCACAGTTATCAGTAGAAATAAGATCAGGAAGTTATATTAAACTTTTCATTCCTTCAGATGCAGGACATTAGTCTTGTTTGGATAACCCTCTTAGCTGTCATTCTCAGCAAGAGACTTTTTTCCTTGAGTAAAATATGCTACATAATGTTGAAGTGTGGTATAATTTTGCTAGCTCTGAGAGAGCTTAGGTCACTTGTACTCTCTGTTTTTCAGCCTGGAGCCAGAATGGGCAGCTGCTGCCACTGAGGTGAAGGAACAAACAAAAGGAAAAGTAAAGCTGGCTGCAGTAGATGCAACAGTCAATCAGGTGCTGGCAAGCCGATATGGGGTGAGTGTGCTCTGCAGTGGTTACAATTTCCTTTCCATCTCTTCCAAGTCAGATTTCTGTTAAATCCTTACTGTTCCTTAATCTGGTACTACTTAAATGTTTTGTGCTAAAAATAAGTGACACATTCAGTTTTTTTCCCACAAATAATTCATGAATGTCAGTAACAATATAAATCAATGGAAAGAGAGGAAAAGAATTAATTTGGATGTTGCTGAGGAGAAAGGCTGTTTATTTCCATAAGACCTTGTATACCTTTATCATCTGGAGTGAGAGGTCTCTCTCTTCAGACTGTAGGCTGGTTGGGCATTTCTGGAACCCTTGGAGCCAGTTATCAGGGATCACTCTGACAATATCAGCTGCCCAGATCAGGTGTGTTGCTCGTCAAAAGAGAGCGGATACTCTTGGATTTTTAGTACAGTCCACGGAGCTTACAGTATGTCGCATAGTTTCCCTCTAAGTGCACATGGCTGACAATGAAGAGGAACACTGAGCAGGATTTACTGGAAGGGTAGCAGAAGGAGCTTAAGGTCCACTTGTTGCCATGTAGGCACAGTGTCGTCCCCCCACAGACATATCAGGAAATTAATGTCTAATAGATATGAAGGGTAAAGATAGTCCTCATGGTACTTACACCTGCAGTGCTTGGTGCATCTACATTGAGATGAAACCTTTGCTGGTTCATCAAGCCAAAACCCCAAAGCAGCGTTATAGCGTACATTAACCTCGTTTTGAATTGTTGCAAAGGTAGGAAGCTACAAAATCCCAAGTTCAGTCAGAACATGTGAGACTTGATACACGAAGATGTTGAATCTCTTCCCTTGCTCTTAATGTAGAACACATCAGACAAGCAGATAATTTCCACCATAAATATTCAGGTTTATTTGAGCTGATGGCTTAAACTTGTCTTGCAGATTCGTGGATTTCCCACCATTAAAATCTTCCAGAAAGGAGAAGACCCTGTTGATTATGATGGTGGGAGAACTAGATCTGATATCATTGCTCGTGCTCTGGATCTGTTTTCTGATAATGCACCACCACCTGAGCTCCTGGAGGTACCTCTACATCATTTTCTCAAATTGCTTTTCCATCATACTCTTGGCAGCAGTTTTTACAGGTCTATATGAACTTGAAATAAAACTGCTTAAGTGTGATGTTTGTGCACTGTTTTGCCCCAGAAAGTAAAGGATGACAAGTCTTAAATAACAAAAAGATGAATGTTCATTTCTACTGTCAATTTGTTGTTGTCTGGAGGAGGACCAGAATTGATACAGTGAAGACATTGACAGGATGGTGCCAGGGGGTTTGAATCTGCTCTTGAGGAAGGAGTGACAAAGTTGGGTTCTGTGCCCCACCTCTTTTCTTCCAATAAGAGGACATGGCCTTGTCATTTGTAAAGCGTTCATTAGGAGATGTATGATGAGTAGTTTTGCTTGTTGTTCAAAAAACTCCACCCTCTGTAAGGCGACTTCTTTTTTCAGCTTGCCGTTGGTAGATTTGAAATGGTGATCACTTGTCTCTAAAGTGAGGTGCACCCAAGACAGTCCATTGGGATGCAGGAAGGAAAAAACCAAAAACATTTGTACTATTAATAAATCTAAAGATATTTTTAAATGGCGCTAATTTCATCTTTCTCATCCTTCTAAATTTTTTATTTTGTATGCTTTCTAATATTAATACAGCAATGTTGATGTACGCGTATATGCATATAATTGATTTTTATATATCAGGGGCTACATGCTTAGAAATTTATTTACTGGTATGGTCAAAGGTTGGAGACCACTGGTGTAGGTCACTGGATCAATTCCTTTTTGAGACAGATCCCACAAAACCAGTGTTGCTGTTACTGTTGCCTGAACGTCCTCAGCCACAGCAAAGGCTGCCTCTGCCGGCTCTCCTTGTGCTCACAGGCATTCGCATAGGCCTGGGGCTGCTCTTTCCAGCCCTGGGCAAGGACAGCGATTTTGAGCAAGAAGTGACATCTGACTGTGCTTTCTTTAAGCCTTATTTGGTACTGCTTAGTTTCTCCTTGCTGCAAAGCTCAACAGAAGACTTTGTGAACTCTTTGTAAATTACTCTTGTAATTGGTCTTGTGCTGGGGGACCAGTGAAGTAGGAGAGACTTGTAAGCTCTTGTGTCAAATTGTTTCAATGCTCACTACCTTGTAGGATGGAGTTATTAGGCTGTTGGAGGGAAGTGCAGTCAGAGCTGAAGAACCAAGTCTTACTGTCATTGACTTTCTGCTGCTTTCTTCTAGATAATTAGTGAGGATGTTCTGAAGAGTACCTGTGATGCTCATCAGCTCTGCATCATTTCTGTCCTGCCTCATATTCTTGACACAGGTACACATACAAGCAAGCAGACTTCTGTATGAATTTGTCACTTAAAGCATGCAGTTGTGTTTTTTAACTTGTCCAATTCTGTCTAACAAACAGGAGCTTCAGGGAGAAATTCTTACCTGGATGTCATGTTAAAAATGGCTGAAAAATACAAAAAGAAAATGTGGGGGTAAGTGTCATTGTGCGCTGGTTGTCTTGGAAAAGATGTGAGCATTTCTGGGAGTAACGGGATAAAATTTGTATGATACCCGATTAGCTACAGAAAAGAGTTGTTCCTTGTTCAGGGTAGCATATCTTGGTATTTCACTAATTACTGGGGAAGGGAATGCTGTGACCTTAAAATAACCTATTTCTAAAAATTTTTATCTACCGCTCAAATTCTGCATTTACAAGTGATATCTAAGCATTAATGAGATTAAGCATATTTTACTCCTGTCCTGAATACTGAAGTATTTTAGGGAGGTTTCTTTTACTGTCTGCTGCTGGTCGGTGAGTCTGCCAGTGTGACTGTTGAATTCTCAAAAAAACAAGTAAATTGCAGTTTATTAACAAGTTTCATGCTCTCAAAGACAACAGGCTGGCAGGCTATGCCTTTACTCCTCCTTCTCTCAGGTGCAGGTTAGGATCTCTGGGACTTCTCAGGAAGGTGAGAGCTGTTGTGTCACACTGCCTGCTGTGAAAGGGAGCAAAATGGCATGAAAGCCTGGGGGAAAATGCTGAGATTGGCTCATTCCAGAGGTTCCTCAGAGGACTTGCTAAGCTTTAGGGGAACTGAGACCTGACTAGTGAGGAACAAATACTGACTGTCCTTAGCTAGAAATCCTCCATAGTGATATTTGGGCCGGACTTTGTAATCTTTAGATCTGTGACTTGAGTAATTTTAAACCTTCCTTAATACAGGCTGAAGTGTAGCAGTTTGTTCAGGATGGTAACACAGTTCTTCCCCCACACTGTGTTTAGTGGCTGTTCTTACCCAGCTTTCAGTGGCTGTGTGGGTGGGATTGGCCTAGAGGTGTTGCTGAGAGGGGGCTTTCTTCTGTTGCAAGGTTCAAGATCAGGACCCTCCTTTTCCCTGCTGACTTTGAAAGTGTCAAGGGCAGTACAGAGCCCTGCTTGAACTCTGCAGGATTGCACAATATGTGTGATTTGAAAATAATTGTAGTGTCTATCCTGATTATTAATTTTCCATTTCATCTTTTCCTCAAGGTGGCTGTGGACAGAAGCAGGTGCTCAGTCAGATCTTGAGAGCTCTCTGGGGATCGGAGGCTTTGGGTATCCAGCAATGGCAGCTGTTAATGCTCGGAAGATGAAATTTGCCCTTCTGAAAGGATCATTCAGTGAGCAAGGGATTAATGAGTTTCTCAGGTATGAAATCTTCAAGTGACTTAAATCTTCCTGTAACTGGGGCTATGACTCTTTGAACCACAAGCAGACTCTCCCGGATCAGACAAGACTTGCACAGTTAAGAGAACTAAGATGATGAGAATTCAGTGGAGTAAGGGAATGGTTTCAATGGGGATTGCAATAAAGCAGTCATTACCTTTTTGTGGTGTGCAGAACTAAGTTGGCCATTTAGACTTAAGATAGGTAGTTTTAGTACAACTGTTGAAAACAGAAGTGGGCTTTGATGTTGAAAAATTCTGTTTCTCTGGTAACTTAAGAAATAACTTAGTAATGAATTTCATTTAATTCAAGTGGTGCATTCTGACTAGTGATTAGTAATTGGAAAGTTCCCAGTTTGGGAATCTAAATGGGTGCTGTTGAAGTTCCTGAGCTTCTGTATATTGCTGTTCATCTTTCTGATTCAGTCTGGTCCTGTCTTCCCCCTGCCACTTTTCAATTCTCCTGGCACTTGATAAATTGATTGGGAGAGCTGAAACAATCCATTCGAAAAGTCAGTAGCTCACTGCTCAGCACAAGTTCCCTGAAACTGCCTCTTGTGTAGCTGGGCAAGAGCCAATGCTGAGAAGAATGGAATAGGGAAAGGAAGTGCAGAGGATGGCAGAAGGTGGCAGCAGCACTGAAACAGAGCAGCTAAACTTAAACTGTTACTTTAGTGTGGTCAAAGTGAATTGGGAACTCTGCTTCCAGGTAAAGCACCAGCTGTCATAAGTAATGCAAGAGCCCTTGAGACCTTACATTAGCAGTGTTACATCCATGTCTGTCCTTGGAGAATGGCAGAGAACAGCCAGAACTGCAAAAGCAAATGCAACAGCCTCTCCCCACGTTGCCATAAGAAGCACATCAATTGAATGCAGTTCCTGCTGGATTAGTGGAATCGGTGCTATATTCTTACCTGTGAAAGTGATCAGACTGTTTCTTTTTTCAGCATTAAGAAGAAATTCTTAGGGCATCAAGTAAAATTCGGGATTCAGATGCAAGAAGAGAAATACCAGACAGTTTGTACTAATGCACATGAGAGAAGTGTCTGCTTTTGTCAGACATGGCAAATTTTCTTAGTCTATAAAATCCATCTTAGTGAAGCCTCTCCTGGGTGAGGTTGGATGGTGCTTCCAGGACACAACAGCCAATTTAACAGCATATATTGCATTAGGCAATTGGTTTGGTATTGTCTTATCATGCAGCCTGCTTGCTAGAATAATCTCTTACTTGACACTTCAGCTCAGCTGTGCTGCCTGGAGAAAGCAGAATAATCACAGCTGGTGTGGCTGGCCATTCACTCAGCTGCTGTAGGCAGCTTCTGCAGCCTAATAGGCTGTCTCAGCAGTGTCGACTACAAGTAAGGAAACTGGCACTGTGAAGAGCATAAAAATTGTGAACTCCACTTAGGGAAGAATGCTAATTCAGTCTTATTTGCCTCTGAAAGATGCAAAGGGAGTAGCTCCTCAGGATTTGAATGCTGGGCTTTTTGAGCAAGCCTCACTAGCAAGTGCAGGATGGAGTGTCTCAAACCAGAAGCTGGTTACCTCGTACCCTTTGGAACCCATGGAGGCTAATTCTCCACTAACAAAGATCACTGGTGATTTCAACTTACACTTGCAAGTGACTTCCAGAACTAGAATTACAGGCTCCCCTTGGAGATGCCTTAAGTGATAAACTGTTAAAGGCTGCACTTATCTGTGATTTCTACACTGCTGAAATATGAAATAGTGTATCTCACAGATGTCTTTGCATCCAATTGTAAATTTTCAATGCTGCTTTAAGGGCTCTGTCATTTTCTGCTTCTTGAAGTTTTTGCATCCAGACAGTTTAGATTTACTTAAAGAGATGAAATCTTAAAGTTGTCTTCCGTTTATCTGAAGCAGGTTTTGTTCCAGGTGGATAGAGGTTGGAGGAATTTCTTAAACTTAACTTTTACTTGTTTTTTCTCAGGGAACTCTCCGTTGGTCGTGGCTCTACAGCACCAGTGGGTGGTGGAGCTTTCCCCAAAATTCATTCAGTTGAACCTTGGGATGGCAAAGATGGTGAGGTAAGAGGTGCTCCATTTCTGAAAGTGCTGAGGAATTGCTGGGTTCAGAAGTGACAAGATAGAGTAACTAACACCTGCTAGTGTGAAAGTTCTTGTTTGTACAAGACTGTGGCAAGTTGTGTTGATGGTTTCCCATTATCTAAATCCTGCCAGCAGACCAAATGGCACATTGATGATCTGACATTGTGGCCCAGATGTTCCTGCCTATCTGTTAGGATGTGATCTGAAAGCTGGATCCCTTGAGGCAGAAATGTATCACCGGTGCTGACTAAGGGAGGTGGTAGTGCATGCATTCGAGACCCCAGTGTTGTGGAGACTTGGGTCCTGCAATATGCTGACCTTGCCATCAAGGTCTTAATGCCAGAAAGCTTGTCAGGTAAAGCCTGTGTAATAAATAACATGGTGACTTAAGTCTACCTTCTTAAGGTTCAACATTGCTTTAAAAGCAAAGTTACGGCAGTCCTTTGATCTACTTCAGATAGATAAAACATGCAACATGGTAATAGTTTTGTTGTGTAGTTTATTTGTACAGCCTTCATCTGGAGTATTTTGATTAGTAATAAACAACATCCTGATCTAAACTCTGATCACTTGCCCTGTGCTTAGTGCACTTGGAGCTTTATGAATGAAAGAGATGACAGGAGAGAGCTTTACTCTCAGGATGAAGTAAGAATCTTTCCAACTCAGGGATCTCCTGACATTAAGCGCTTCTAAACATGTACTCAAAACTTTCCCTTTTTCACAGCTTCCAGTTGAAGATGACATTGATCTCAGTGATGTGGATCTGGATGACTGGGATAAAGATGAGCTGTGAGATCTTCAGGAAACTTCTTTTCTTGGGAGAGTCTGTGCAGCAGTTTGCAGCCTAGATCACAATCAGACAGATTTTTCAGTGGCCTTTTTATGGAGAAGTAGCACATGACACACTGTGCTATTGGATGCACTGCAGCAGTGGACTGTACGCATCTCAAGAAAACATTGCAGAAATTCTATGAATTGTCATAACCAGTAAACTTGATTGTATTCTGTGTAACAAATATTTTGAGGACAACATGGATATTTCTTTGGAACATCTTGTTTTTTATTTTGTTGACAATGTGCTGTTTGAGTGTTACTGGAGGCTGCTAGTGTAACCAATTTTAACTGTAATTTTTTTCATGGAGGTGGAACCTGCTCAGCTTCTGTTTCAATTAAAGAATAAAATATTTTTTGACACACAGTGTTAGTCTTGTATAGAGTAAGAAAGGTGCACATAATACAAGCAGTCCCATTTTGGATGACTCTTGAAAGCGAACTGTAGAATAGAGAGGCTTGTGCAGAGGGGAGTCCTAAACCACCTCCTTGCTGTGAGATCTTGACGGTTTGGACTAAAGCCTGATAAGATGGACAATCTTAGTTTAATTGCTCTTCAGTCTTCCTTTTCCTATTCCTTCTCAGGGGCTTTCTCTTTCTTTGTGCCAGACTTCATAAGATCACTAATACGTTGGAAGTGGGGTTGCTGCTGCAGTGAGAGATGCTGGGAGCTCTTGGTCTTTCCCCTGGGTTAGTGATGAAGCTAATCCGTGTTTTAGGGCGTAAGGATTTCCATGTGCTAACAGAAAACCACCTTGGTGCTGTCTCCAGCAAATTGGGTAATAATTCTTCACTTCCCATCTGGCATTGTTTTGATCTGAATTGCTATTTCCTTGGAAGGGGAATCAGGACTGGGAATAGGGATGTTTACTGCTGCTTTTTTAATAAAAGTACTATTATTTTATTGCTCTTGTGTCTAGTGAAGTGACCCTGATGTGATCAGCTTGTTTGTAAATAAGGAAGGAAAGAGCTGAAAGATTCCCCTTCTTTCAAGGAAATAACATAATGAGGACATTTGTCATCTTGTGTCTGTAAGAGATTGCCCGTAGCTCATCCCTGTGAAGGGCAGTGTCGGAACCACAGGCAGCCAGCAGTAACTGCTGATTCCGTGCAGGAGATGTGCTCCAGCTCTGAAGTCATCCCAGGAGATGAGCTCTAATGGAACTGTTCTAACTGAAATATCTGCAAAAACTAAACTCGTGAGTACTTGGGACTGTAAGTCATATTATGATAAGTTCCACAGCACTTTTGAGGATCTTTCCTCTTAAGCTTTGGGGTTTTTTGTTAAACTAAAGGAACTTTGGGCTTTGCTCTGATGCTTTCTACTTTTTCTGTTTGGATTTTTTTAAGTTTGCTTTGTTAGAAAAAGAGGACTGTATACACCTAGTAGATCCATTAGCCACCACACTTTTTAAATTGTTTTATTTCAAGTCCAGTAGATATTCTTTGTAATTTACCAAAAAAAAAAAATAAATACTACCATAGTACCTCTGCCTCTGAAATATGTTTTTGTAAAACTATGAATAAAAGATACTTACATTGTAGTCACTGTAAAAATTACTAGAAGTGGTAGGAAGATCATCCTGCTACAGCATCTGCATTTTAATTTGACTTTCAGCAGCTAAAGATTGTTTCACGGTAACATTAGAGTCTTGAAAAGTAATAGATGAAGCTTGAGCAATTCTTCTTTAACTGCAGTCAAGAAGACTGAGGTCAATCTTGAAATAGACGTAAGGGTAGTATTCCTGATTACTCAGTTGTAGCCCAGGGATGTCCATGCCAGGCTGCAAAAGGAAGTAATGGCTTTAGTACCAGTAAGCCAAGCTACAGGGGATTGCTTTTGTCCTCCTCTCCCACAGGTGCAATGGAACTTTGCATTTGCCATGCCTCAGGTGGGGAATTCACCACTGAGGATCTGCTCTGCTTCTTGTTTCAGGTTGCCTAATGTAATTAGCATTGAGAATTCATGCTTGTGCTATGCTACGAACTTGTAGCATTTTTATGTGCTTCAGCTTTAGAGCAGCTCATCTCTGTCCTCCCTTCATGCAGTGGGACTCGTGCTTGCTGGTTTTAGGCTGTTTTGAAAGTCTGCTAGCTCATTTATTGCTTTAGCCTAAATTGTTTTGAATTGTAATTCAAGATACGGGGAGGAGAAAGCAAGTACTGCTGCTTGCTGAAGGCCTAGGTTATTTATGCATGACAGCCTTTTACAGGGACAGAGGTGTCACAGTCCTAGGATTTAGTTCCAAATTAATTTTTCTTGCTTGTGTTGATCTGAATGTTTATAGTAGATTTTAAGCTTTTTATGTAGAGGAACAGCCATAATTGAGCAGACCTGTTTTGTTCTGGTAGCTGTAAACATCAGATGCTTCAACAGAAAATGTAAGCAATCTCTATGCATCTGCCTGAAAATCTGAGCCTACCCTAATCTGGTCTGTAACCACCTGGGATTGGAGCTGCATCCAGGGCTCCTAGCACTGCAAGATGTGAGGAGATGCATGGACTAACCCCAGAACGGTGGAAGTGTTCATTTGGCTACGCTGAGAGAAGCTACAGCATGTGCACTTGCAGTCCAAATACATACATCCATTATACTTGCTGCTGCAACTTCATCCAGGTGTTTGAAGACCACGTTCAGGACATCTCTCAGGCGCTTTACAGACTTCCTGTTTGGCTGCAGCAGCATTGCTTGGAAATTCACAGGGAGGCCATACCTCGGAACACAACATACATGATCATCTGCTGGGAAGGGGCACAGCTGTCTGCTCCTGCCCTTCTCCCTCCTCAGCCTCCAGGCATGCCAGCTGGTGGTCTGTTGCCAAAACAATGCTGCCTCCTTATTGGAAAGCATTTTCTTTTTGAGGCCAAAAGTCAACTAAACAGTGTCCTTCTGTTTTCCCCTTCCCTGTAAGTGTGCCCAAAGAATCGTTTTTCATCAGATTCATATGTCACCTTTTTGGGGGACATCTGTATTGTCTCCTGTGAGCTCCTGGAGTGAAGTGTGTAAGGCACACACCCTGAGCAAGACAAAACAAGGTGTGTAAGGGTTCCTCCCACAAAGGAACCGCACCAGGAAGAGAGCTGTACATTTTAACTTCCCCAGGAATCTCTGCCTGCACTCTGTTTACCCACTTACCTCAGGACAGATTCAACAAAAACTCTCAAGGCTTTCACATGAATCCAAGCCACAAATGCTTCACTGAAGTTCACCTTCAGCCAGCGCAGTAAGGGGCCCTGTGAGAACAGAACAGTGCTGTGATCCCCTTGCTGAGTGAAGCAGCTCCATAGCCAACACCGCCACTGAGGCCGTCGTGGGCTGCTGGGATAGTTCCCAGGCAGCCTGATAGTGGCTCCCAGTCTATCAGAAACTCAAGTGACCTTGGGCAAATCGTGTTATTTATCCCATGCCTTAGTTTTATGGGCTAAATGGAGCTCACTGGAGACTGTTGGAACCATAAAGCCTTCTCTGAGAGAGGTGCTTAGGCAAATGCTGCTAGCAAAGGCTGCCGCCATGTGGGCCATCAACTCACGAGGTGCTACTTACATATTGTTGTTTCTTGTCGGAAGCTAATTTCATCAGCTCTTCCTTTTCACATTTCAGTTCCTTCTCATCATAATAAAATTCTCGAACCATGAACCTACAAGTGAATGGCATTTGCTCTCACAAGCCGTACTCCAGGCAATGCACACAGTCATTTCTTTTTCCCCGGAGAAGCAGGTAGGGGAAGCTGCTATCCATTTAACAAGTGAAAACTATGTGGAGGGTGGGAGTTGAAGTCACCCTCAGAAAGCCAGCTTCCTGCTGTCAGCAGTATGAGAGCAGAAAGTACAATTCCAGGATCTGTAACTTGGAGCTTAAAGAACAGGATCACTGATTCTGCTACCAAAGCTCCTTCCCACCCTGCCTTCTCAGTGGCTTCAGGACCAACAGGAGCCCAAGCAGTCAAAGAAGTCCTAAAAGCAGTGATGGATTCAGCACACTGCACGCACAACAAGCCTCAACTTATCTCGCTAGCCTGTCCTGCCCAGCAGTCAGTGCTTCTTACCTGTTCTCCCTGGCTTTAGCCTTGAAGTCATCCATCACTTTTCTAAATAGGGTCACAGTGAAGAGTCCTCCCTCTGCATCCTCAGCAATCATTCTGTGAGAGGGAAATCCACTGCTGTGATTTGACATGGCCAATCCCTCATGCCTTTTTTACCTACCTCACCTTCCCCTTTTGCGATTCTTTTTATTTTCATTTATGGTACTGAACGATACCCCGCTTTTTGAAAACTGCTGTGACTGAAACAGGGACCAATGACTTTACTTGCACTGGCTACTCTACCTCCAATGTAAAACTCAATTAGTTCAGTTCCTGAACCCACTGTAGTACACACACATTCTGCCTGCCTGATTTTTCTGCGTTTCCTGGTAGCGTTCCCCCACCTTTACACGCACTTGTGGTTTTGAGACAGGCAGTAGCAAATAGCTTGTTTCTTTCTCTGTGCTTTCCACTTTCTCCATTTCAGGTAATACTCAGCTCTTGTGCCCTGGGCTGGATCTCGTGGTCTGTGTGAGCTGAGCAGTGGAATATTTAAGTCCTAGGAAAGATTTTTCACCCCAGGTGAAAGGCGGAGTTAATATGGCATTTGCTAGAGCAAATGACAGTATGCTGAATTATTCTATGTTACAAAAGGAAGCAATTAAAAATGCAAATTTAGTGTTTGATCTTTTTATAAAGTACTTTCCATAAAACTATGTGATTGCATGTGTCTGAACTATACCTCAATTAATGTAATAAATTGCCTGTTTTACACAAAAAGAAGCAACGGCCTGGTTGAAAGTAGAAAGAAACAGATTACTGGAAAAGGGAACAAGCTAATTGTAAAGAAACTGACTTTTGTTCTTTCATCTGTACTTCCCTTCAACAAACTAATTTCTATTTGAGTTGCAAATATGTTAATATGGAGCCTATGCATTAGACTAGAGACTTCCTCCAGGATCCACCAATTTGAGGGGCTGAAACATGACAGGAATCTCTGAAACAAACAGGGAGCTGAATTTGGAATTTCACTTACTTGGTGGAGCGAGGCACTACCATATCTGAGAGTGATTCATAGGTCTTCTGCCACTGTATGTAGCTTGACCTTTGAGCAACATAAAAGAAAGCACAGTAAATAAATACTATATACTGGAAAGCAAATGTTGATATATGTAGTTAATTAAGCTAATAACTTAAGGTAGAAGGGTTGAGCTCTTTGTGCTGGGTTATGTCATTAAGATACATGAAGCCTCCCCTATCCTTTCCTAGTCACCAGCTGAGATGTTTCCCTCAATGCTACACCCTCAGTCTTCAGTTTGGATCTTGGCTTGAGGAAGGGTCAACATCAGGAAGCTGATGTGAGAAGAACGTGGCACACACTTCCAGGCTGCCACACAGTGTCTCATGCTCCAGGACCCCTGCACAAGCTGCTCTGATCCACAGGTAGGTGTGCTACATCTGCTATGTGCAATCCCAGAGCTGATCTGGTGCTAGACTGCACTCATGGCGAGTGCCAGCACTGAGAGAAAGGGAACAGGGGGATGGTAAGAGTTTGCAAAGAGAGCAGTCTGTTTTTAGGGTGAATAAACTCAGACAATGAACCAAACAAACTTACCTCAGATACCTTTTTGCAACCTGGTTCTCACAGACAGAAAAGTGATGGTGCTGTAAGTGTGTGTTGGGACAGGGCTATACGGAGAGGAAAAGTTTTGTGTAGGGCTCTGAGGAGAACATAGTGTAACTTCACCATTGGTGGCAGTCATCCTACGTGCGGGCACTTACGAGGGCACAGCCAGCAGAGACCATGAGTGGGACAGGTCTAATTCCTTTTAGAAACGGGCTATGCTGCAGTAAGAATCTGTTTTTCTTTTAGCTTTTACTATTCCTATCAGGAGACTGATTGAGAACCCACTTGTAACCATGAAAAACCTACATCCCAATTGTCCTGCTCCAGTTTTGGCACAGTCTTTTGTCTCCTTTTGTGCCAGCACCACTCTTGGCAGAAATTGTTCTTTCTTCTTTGCTAAGGGCTCCACCTGTGTCCCAGTGAGGGCACTCGTGAGCTGCCCCAGCGTGACCCGCTATTGCCCGGTGCCGGTGCCTAGGCCTGGGACTCAGTGCCACACGCTGTGTCTCCACACATTGTTGCCTTACTTTGGCACCACGACGAGCAGCGTGATAAGGTACTCGGAATTCAGAACAAAGTCTTCTTTGTGCACAATGTCTGCCAGGGTCCGGGTCAGCAGATTTCCCCTACGGTGAAGAGGACAAAGTAAAAATAACAGTAGCAAGAACTCAGCAGTGGAACATTGGAGGCATTGTGCTGTGGGTGAAGATGTTAATAGTATATACTGGGGTAGAAAAAGGCCCAGAAGGAGGTGGCTAAAGGACACAGCTACACTTCTGAAATGGCTGTTTTGTAATTTTTACTGCAACTAAAAGAATCAAAAAGTAACTAATACTAAGGACACGATATTAGTGACTAGCATGAGGCTAGTTTATGCCCTTTATGTGAAATTACACCATTCTGCTGTTATTGTTTTTACAGTAAGGCTGTAAATGCTTGGGAAATGTACATCTGTTCCCAGTCATTGCCACATCTTGTGGGAAGCACCTTCTCTCTCAGGAAGTCTGTTGAGCTGCTCGTGTGACCATGCTGCAGGCAGAGTGACCCTTGATAGTATGGACCTAAGCCATCACAGCAACCCTGGCATTCCTGGAGTGCCGTGGACAAGCACACTGGGACACCTCCTGCTGAACGGCAGTGAGAGCAGCAGTCTCGCGCACAGCTGGGACCTCAGGAGGTCTCCATAGACTAAGCCCACCTGATCACATTAATTCTGGACATGTAGATGTCCAGAGCTGGCTGTGTACGGCTGGAAGGCACTAGGCGTGTATGAGAAGAGCAGTTGCCCTCCCTGTCCCTGGGAAGGAGTGAAGAAGGACCTAAACTAGTAGTTTTTGGTTTGAGGTTCACTGGGCCAGTCTAAATATTAATTAACTGCCTGGTAACTTATTAGACGTTTGTTCAACCCAAGCTATCTGGCACTGGTGGACACCAGAGTTGTCAGCATTTAAAGGTGGATGGAATGGTGAGAGGAAGATTGTCCCTGGCCATGAGGTCTCCATTCTTCTCCCTCCTCACATTGCTGGAGCCCTGGCCAGCAGGCTGCCTGTGCCCTGTGGCCCATCCTGAGTAGGAAACAGTGGCACATATGAGCATGAGTGGGGTGAGGGCTTGCACAGCATCATTTAAGTTGCTTTAAATTCACTACTTACTGGATTTTACCATTCTCCCCAGTGATATCCTAGAAAAAACCCCAGGTATCAGCACTGACATAGGCAAAGACCATAAGCAGATGAAGACAGGAGAGAGAACATTTGAGAAGCCCGAACAGTGCATTACCTGAACCAACAGAAGGAAAGAAAGAAAAAAATATAAGTGGGATGCTGGCGAGGTACAGGATCAAGCAAGACAGAGCTGTTTCCTATGGGAGCTGTGCAAATGCTGTTCAGAACGTAAGGCACAGCTCCATGTGGCAAAGGAATCCATCAGTTGACACAGCTCATCTAATTTCTGACTCCCTGAAATCTCATCAGAGCAAAACAGTGCATTTGGTTTTGACTTTTTCCAAGACTGCCCGCTCACACTGTCAATAAAATCCTCTTGGGAACTTCACTCTCCCTGAGCTGATTTTGAGACATGCTGATCACACCAGCTACCCCACCACCTGTTTTCACTGGGTCTCTAAATGCTCAGCATGTCCCAAAGCCGGAAAACTTGTTCCCGCCAGAGCACACGTGGTGCACTGCACAGCAATGGGTGTGAGCACACACTGCCCTCATTTCAGCCATGCAGCAGCATCCCCAGTGCAAAATACTTACATCGTTTTCTTCTCCAGGCTTTGCAAATTTCCTTTAATGTTGTTGTACGCAGCTGCTCGGGTCTTTAGGTCTGTTTCTATTTGAGTCACTTGCTAAACCAAAGTGAAAAAAGGGAGTCAGTGCAGTGCTTGAGGCCTTGTTCTCACCTGTCCTGCTACCACTGCACCTTACACAGAGACACAGCTGCCAGCCCCCCTAAAACCACCAGCCTGGGGTCAAGAGGGAGCTGGTGTCAGAGCTCCCCTGGTGCAAAGGCCCCTGCAGAAAGTCGGGTTCAGTCAGCTGTTGCTGTTGGTGTGCTAGAGCTCTACCTAAGGGGCAAGTTCGTGGTTTCATTTGTTACCTACATTGAACAGCAACACATCATGCCTTTCTGAATGAACTGACAGTGTAAATAATTCATCCAGCCTGCAGGCGTTTGATTTAATGTCAGACCAACAATTTCACAAAAAACACCTCCAAAGTGGAGAATAATATGGCAGTATATGGAAAAAAATAAAAAGAAAATTACAATGAAGGGGATTGAAGTGCAGAAAACATATCAGTGTACTCTAGTGAATTTGATAAAGTGCCATAAACTTACAGACTGGATAGGTTTCAATATATGTATCATTATTATTGCAGTAGAAATTAAAATAATTTTCTGTGTGCTTCTGAGCTTGTTCCTGCCCAAACCAAAGGCAAAACTCCCACTGACTGCCATGAGAGGAGGGATCACAACCAGCCAAGAGACATGCTACCCCATGATGACATCTTAAAATCTGGAGTACAATTTACCTTTGCTAATGCTTCTGATATATTCTTCAGCGGCTGCTTTATGGGATATTTGGCCATGTCCCACTCAAACCGTGTCAAGTAGCTAATTAGGTCAACTGAAAATGCAAAGAGATGCATGAAAGCAGATAGTGTACCAGATGGCAGGTCAAGGTTTGGGGAGCAGTCCCCAGCTATAGCTTAGGCATAGTTTTGATTAACTTCAGAAAGTTAACCAGAAGCCCACCTCTGAATTTTTATAGAGATTTGATCTAGATCAAATCTGCACAGATCTTATGCCCAATCTAATCAACTTTCTAAACATCCTCAAACTTAAAAGTTAAACCAGAAATCTTTTCTGCATTACACCTAAGAGCACAGAAAAAGTGTAAAATTATCTGTTAAAAAGTGTAAAATTAGCAGGACACAGCAGTGTACAGCTATTCTTCTTCACAGTAGAAACAGTTTTGTGTAATCTCAATCTTGATTTCTGCAATATGCCTGAATTTAATCCCAGCAACAGCTATCAGGAAAATACTTTGTGCCTAGGATCAGCAGTAATACTCTGGGTTGTTGAGAGCTTGAGCAAAGGTATAAAGAGCATACAGATGCCACTTCTCTGTGATTCAGTCAAGTGCTCACTAGAAATCAAACAAATTCAGGTGCAATGAGGAATTCCTCATTGACTTTGCACACAGAGGTCCCCATTTCACACAAAGCTGGAGACTATTTATATAAATGGATACATCCAATCACAGCATCCAAGAACAGAAATTCACAGCAAGGACCTGTGCATGCAACCCCCAAAACAAGGCACGCTTGGACCAGGGGGAGCCACGGCTTCTTTCCAGAATCAAGGGGAAATGAACACATTCAACACCCAGCTCCTAGAACAAGATTTTCCTGTTCCACTGTTTGAAGATCAAGGGTTCTTGATGTTAGAAAACATTAAGGCTTAGTACATTATGGTACCAAATAAGGAATTCTCCTCCAGTAGCTCATGAAATCAAACAGCTCTTTGTCTGAGTCCTGAGAGCCTTTGGATGCTGAACACACCACCACACAGTGTTCTTGCAGACATTTATAGGATGGGATAAAGTCATGCATCCTGCCACAACAAGGAGAGGAGCTGGGACTGCCCCCCGGAAGGTTAGGGAGACAAGGGGAATGCAGCAGACAGGGTCTCAAGGTCTAGAAAAAGAGGCCAGAGGCACTGCCACCTAAAGGGTGGGCTTCCTTCCAGACCAGGAGGGTAAACACGGAGAACATCTGGGAAGTTGCTCTGAGGTGATGGGGAGCAAAACAAGCTCAAGGTGCCAAGTAAAAGGACATGCATGCTGGGGCCCTTCAGTGCTCTTTGCTGCCTTGTCCAGGGAGTGAATTCAGTCCCACAGCAAGGTTTGAGCACAATTTCTTGTGGGCTGGACTTTGAGGGTTAGGGGAAAACTTTATGAACCAAGATGCATGAGAAGGAATGTGAAAAACTGTGTAATTGCCATACTACCAAGCTGAGGGTACTCCACAGTCTCATGTGATACTGAATACCCTTGGCAGGAGAGCACTATCCTTTCCATGGGCTTCTCTCACCCCACAACAGAGTCAGTTTACCCTATTAGATTTCCAAAGCATGGAAAGTCTTATGTTAGGAGACATAGGCTTCTTAGCAAGAGATAAACTGCCTGGGAGGCAGAGAGCACTTGCCATGGCAGTGTTCTCCCCCTCTTTCAAAACCACAGCTGTGTCAATGTCCCCACATCCAATGGACAGGAGTCACGAGGCAAAGATCCAACCCTTCCTGCTAATATCTGATCAGGAATGAGCAATTTCTCCTGCACGGGGAGGGTGTAAAAGGGGCAAAACTGCAGAAGGCTGGGAGAGCTATGACACAGCTGCTGCATGCACAGTTCTCCATTGGTGCTTGCTCGTGATCTCTGTGGGGAAGGCAGAGAGGTCAAAAATACTTCAGCAACAAAGTTCACACAGCATTTTCAGCACGGGGTACACAACACAAGGATTTCACTCTGCTGCCTCTCTTCCAAGCTCATGTGCTTAGGCTTTGCAGACACAGGCTCCTTAAAGATAGACACTGACCTATTTATAGCTGATGAGATATAAAAGTTCCCTGAAGAACTTCACATGCTCTTTCTATCCTCACATTCCTTGAATCTCAGCACCATCCAAATGTTGGGCAGTTGAGCACAGCATGAGTTCTCAGCCCAGTTTTTCAAGCTCACTCCGGAGTGAGCTTGCCAGTGCTAGCTGGCACTGGTGCAGGTTAGCTAAGCAGCCTGATCTTGGGGATGGCAAAACCTACTGTGAACACACTAGCAGAGCTGTGTTTAAAAGGCCAAGCAGCCCCAGCACCCTGATGCTCCTGGAACGGCATCCCGCATTTATGGAACCTGTCAAGTCACTTCTAAAAGGCTTCACCCAGCTGCCCACTCAGGAGAGGTGATTCCTACCAGGTCACAGCTGCCCAGGGAACCCACAGCCTGAATGTCTCATAATCTAACTTGCACACCCAGCTCTAAAAGGCAATGTTAAACACTTCCCCTCCAAAACACTTAATTCTTCAAAATTGTTATGCTTCCCATTTTGCTTTGTTTTGGGCTCACTATAAAGAATGGAGTTATTTCACCACTTAACAATTTTTAAATTCATTTGGGCTTAACTTTACCATAAATGGAAGAGAATTTGGTATGAATCTGTGAAGAAAAGCTTTACTTACATTTCAAGAAAGCTTGTTCATGCTGTTACGATATATTAAAAGTTTCTATATTACACAAGCACACATTTCCCTCTATAAGAGAGAAATTTCCATGTGGCTGCTTTCAGCTGCTGTCCACTGGAAAGCTCTGTGTGTGTGTGTGTGCATTCATGTAACTGAAAGTGCTGTATTTTTTACTACTTTGCAATTTTCTTCACACAAATCTAGCGAAAAAACTTTTTAGACACACAGCCACCACCAAACTGCTATTGGGGTTATATACAAGTGAGCTTAAGCCAGTGTTACTTAAAACTGAGTTTGTCTTGGGATGGTCGAATAGTATGAAACAGGGCCACGCAGCAAGAAATCGTATCTTATAATTTTGTTTCTGATTTTACAACCTCGAGGAAGTCTTCAACTTTAGAGTCCTTTTGCTAATCAGAAAGGGAAGGAGGAAGAATTGGTACAGTAAAGTTGCTGATGCTTATGAAGACTGACACTGGAATATATTAGGGGAATCCTCATATACTAAAGCTGACTTCATTTTTTAAGATGATGTCAATCATCTTAAAAAGGTTAATGTCCTAATTCAATACGATTTGTTTGGATGACCAAGCCCAGACAGAGGAAATTCCTAACACATGCAAATAATTTCCACGTCCTTCTAATACAACACATGCCGAGCTGACGGGAAAAAAAAAAAAGGTGTAAAAAGGGGAAACAAAGGAAAGTAATGAAACCTGTTGTTTCTCAAGTCATAGGGATATCGTGATCAAGCTACGAGGTTGTTACTTGAGAAATCCATCGTAACCTGATCACTGTATCTCTACAACCAGACCAAGACTTGTGTCTAGCACTAATATACACAAATGCATGCATGTAACAACACCACAACCATCGGTCCTCTACATACTTTTGAGACATTTCATTTTATCCTTTAGCCCTGAAACACAGTAAGTGGGATTATTGTATTTCTCGAACAGTTGCACCCATCCAACATCACTCTTACATCATTCAAGGACATTTCTAAAAGAACTTCCTCCCCATTCTTTACTAATATAGGTCTGAAGTACAACACTGCAGACAAAGGGAGATGGAGTGTGCGCTCCTAGTTTATTCAAAAGCATCATTCTGCAAGTCTGTAATCAGCATGCATAACACATCAATTTTGTTGTATTTTTCCAGAATAGCTGGAGAATGCAAATCACTAACAGATCACTGACAGATGTCACTCTATACAGAATGAGATTTAGGTGCCCCTAAGAAATCAAGCCCAGACAGGGCACAGAAGTGTGCTAGGTCATGTTAGGAGTGAAGAAGGATGTCTCCTACTTCCATCTTCACTCCAAAGTTAACTTCTGCTGAGAAAAATGGGAGCAGGCTAGGCGTGCTCTTATAAAATGTTGCTGGTGGTTGTTCTTTCTAAAGTGTGAGAGTTTCAATTCCACATATTCGTATTCTGAAGCAAGAAAAAGCAGCATCAATGCATTTAAGCCCCCACATTCACAGCACCTACCTCCATTGGCCAGAAGATTTTCCTGGACTTTGTCTTTTGAGTCCTCCATAACTTCTCCTATGTACTGGGCTATTTTCTTTATTACGCTGAAGTGTAACAAGAGAAACTTTGTTAGTGAATAAACAAAATTATTACAAAACAGTTTTCACAATGATCTGATAAACACAGAAATGCCCAAACAAAACACTTCTGAAGCAAGGCAGGTTAATTTGCAATTCAAATGATGAGAAAGAATCTATGACACAATGTAGAACTAAATGTCTTACCTCTAAATACATTGATCTCTGTAAAAACAGAGGTAATGTCATTTTGCCAGTACTCCGGACTTACGGAAGATCAAGATTCAGTCTTCTGTACACTCATTATACACATAGCAGAAACCAGAAGGCAAGAAAGGCAAGAAACTTATTTAAAACCCCCAAGGCTATGAAGGAACAGGAGGCTACATACAGGCATTGACTGAAAATCTGTTCCATAGGATGCTAAAGAAAACCCTTAGGGCTCACTGAGAAAAGGTCCTCAGAACATACTCAGGGGAAAATAGCAGTGTTGTCTTGCTTGATGGGAAATTTCTTTATTCTTCCCTTTCTTTAGGGGACTCTTTCTCTCTTCTCTTTTAGCATGGTGGACGAGACACTCCTTTAAGGTGTAGGAGAACTAGATTCAAATCCTTCTGCCCAATTCAGAGTAGTGATTTGTACAGAGACCCTCCTGGAGAGCACTGTCTCCACAGAGTCACTTATTCTTTGCGTATTTTAAGAGATGGATTCATCAAGTCCCTCTAGCAGTAGATCCCCCTGTCTCTAGTCGAAGTACCTGTCTCATACAGGCTGAGAGACTTTCTGGTTGTTCAAGTATCCTTCTGCACTCAAAAATATTCACAGAATTTGGCCTGCAGTTCCCTAACTGTCCTAGGTTCACTACACCTTGTAAAAAACCCAGCAGCTACAAGGTTACTGACTGATCATTAAATTGGCGGAGACATGAAGTGGACACAGTCCTTGGCATCATGACAGGGAGTGTAATGGCAGGCTTCTTATCTCTTTCTGTCCTTACTGAGGGGAGACTACTACAGCTGCAGATGAGCTGGAGAGTGAAAGGGCATCTACAGTGTTTGGACAATGTGTTGTGTGACATCCTGGGGTTTTCAAGAGCAGCAAAGGGACTTTGGGCCAGGTATAGATACCAGGAAAGCATCAGAGAAGAGGATTTTCTTTCATGTGCTGCAAAGCAGTTGCATCTATCTCTGTTCCTGTGAAGAAACATTCTTGGGAAAGGTTTTCCAGTCCTATGACAAGTAGGAAAAATCTGAGATTGCTGAGGCTGCCAAGAATGCAGTAGTTAAAATTTATGCTGTTTAGGGTCAATTCAGTCTGAAGAACAGAAGATCTTATTGAGACCTTTCAGTATATAAAAGGTACTTATAAGAAAGTTAGAGACAGGCTTTTTACCAGTGCCTATAGTGACAGGACAAGAGGCAACAGTTCTAAACTAAGAGTAGACTTAGATTGGACATAAAGAAAGAAATTCCTTACTGTGAGGATGATGAGGCACTGGCATTAGGTTGCCCAGGGAAGTTGTGGATGCCCAATCCCTGGAAGCATTCAAGGCCAGGTTCAATGAAGGTCGGACAGGGCTTAGAGCAACCTGGTCTAGTGAAAGGTGTTCCTGCCCTTGGCAGGGGGTTGGAACTAGGGGATCTTTAAAGTACCCTTTCGACCCAAATCATTCTTCTCACAACCCTGGACAGGTGCAGTTCAGAGTGCCTGTAGGAGGAATCTATAGCCCTGTGCTCCAGCTCACATCTCTTTCTCAGAGCTGCTGCAGTTTTTCACCCTCTGGCTGCAGCCCCATAGGGACCCGGCACCCGCTGAGGGTTGCTGGAGTACAGCACATGTTGCCCACACTCAGGCTGCGGGGCAGTTGAGGGATCCAGACAGATGTTCCCTGACCTCTGCAACCTTCCAAGCACTTCTGCAAATTTCAGCTTGTAGATGGAGCTGGTTTTTGGCTCCTTCACGATGCTCAGAGAACCCAAAGGAACTTGGAACAAGACAGCAGTTGGTAAAACCAGCATAGCAGGAGGCTAAAGACATTATGGAGAAAGCAGTTCACAGAGATGTGTTTAAACCAGGAGCTTCTCCAAAGGGCCTGAGCTGCTTTCATTACTCTTGAATGCAGCTGATGGCTGATCTGACAGGTGAGAGACAGCTCTGTCCTCTCTCCATAGATACAGAGGGTGGGACAGTTGTGAGCTCTCATGCACCTGACAGTCCTACCTGCCCAGGCAAGGCTCGGCTCCCTTCCAGCCCACACACCCCACGGTCCCTGCAGCAGGATACAGCCACAATGTGTGTAATACACTGTACCAGAGAAATGCTCTCCAGTCCTGCCTTAGCCTGTGTGCCTTGCATTGCATCCTGTGAAATGCAAGTGGGATTCACTCACCCAATACATTTCCCATGCAAAGACAGAACACATCCCCTGCACACCATGATGTCTGGGGCAAATGACAGGAATTAGACCCCTGGAGGAGCCCCACTGACTACACTGACATCCAACAATGGGCAGTTTTCACAGCCAAACATCAGATCTCTGCCTTTAGATGAGATGAATCCCATCTTGAGCAAATACCGTGATCAAATGATGCATTATAAAAAGAGTTTCAGGAAAACTGCTTCAAGAAGTAGTAATAAAAATCTGTAAAGAGAATAACTCCATTTAACCTACTATTATGTCTTGAGACTCTCATGTTTTGCTTCTGCAACTGCTGCAATGCCATTATCTTCAAAAAGAAAAAAAAAGGTCTAACACTCTTTAAGTGATTCTGAGAATGAAAGGGTGCTACCCGCCAGACCTCTAAAACGCTGCAGGGAGCCGAAGTCCTGCAATCTGAGGCCACTCCCAAGAATGTCACTGCCCAGGGACCAGAGAGAACCCTCGGATAAGAGTGACCCAGGAGACCGTCAGCTTTTGAGAGAGCTTCATGCTACCACAGGATGACATGGAAAAACACTCCTCCTCCCTGTGTAAATAAATAATAAAAGTATGTGGAAACAATAGCTCCTGCAAACTCTTGCCCCTTCTCTGCTGTCCTGGCAGGAGGCAGCGCTGACAGGTTTGCACTGCCTGGCTTTACTGGCAGCTGTGTTTATCCAGCAACAGTTCAGCAGGCAGCTCTTTCAGAGGACCAGGAACATAAATGCTCAGGTCATCTGAACAGGCTTGTAACCCTCTGGATGCCATTTACTTCAACCAAGTGTGAGTGCTTGGCATTTTAACCCTTGAATTGCCATTTAGACAAAAAACCTGAGGCATTTATTTAATGCAAAATGCTTTTGTACGTCCTTGTGGGACTCAATCTGCTAATACATTTGATCGTTCTGTTCTTTTGATTAATCCTTGTTGATTATTCTCTGTTACTACTCTAATGTTACTACTCGAATGCATTTTTCTTATTTTTTAAAACATCTTTCTTATTTTTAAATCTTGTTGATCCTTCCTGGTTACCTGTCTTGACAGGCAAATGAGACAAACAGGAAGAGTCCTTGCCTCAGCCAATTACAGTGGAAGGGCCTCACTGACCCCTTTTCTCAGTGCCTAGAACACATTATAGGGTAAAAGTCACTGCTGGCATTAAAGGGACATTTAGTGGAGTAAAGTGGTGTTCAGCTTGAACAAGAAGCTGGACCGTGCTGGCAAGTAAAGACAAAGATAACAGAAGGAGTCAGTAAGCCTAAGGAGCTCCTACTGACATTTCACTTGTAACTGCCCTCCATGATCTTACATGGATTCTGCAGACAGCTTTTCAAAAGTTCTAATTCTTCACAAAGCTGGGAATTAGTTATGCCTGTCTGAAAAATCAGTTCTGATGATTCCTGGCAGCCCTCAAACACAGACCACACAGTTGCTTCCTATCTGCTACCCTGATTAGAGACACAGAATCACAGAATATTCTGAGTTGGAAGGGACCCACAAGGATCATCAAACATTTTCCATTAGAACAGATAGCAGATATTGGCACCACCTCTCCCCAAATTTGCCCCCATTCCCACTTCCTCAAGAATCTCTGCAATTGAACAAGAAGCTGGAACACGTCACAAAGAATATAGGGCAGTATTTTTGGCAGTCACGATGGAGACGGTTTTGTTGATGAATTAAGTTGCTCTGTCTTGCTTAAAGTCCTGAAAAAGCAGTGTGGTTCACTTTTAGGTAGTCCTGTGAGGAGCAGGGTGTTGGACTCAATGATTGTTATGGGTCCATTTCAACTCAAAATACGAATTATATATTATGATTCTAAAAGATCAATCCTGTGTGCCACCCAGAGTTATCAGATACAATCATCCTAATACAGCCCTTATGTAACACCAGTAAAATTTAAAAAAAAAAAAAATCCTATGGAGAAATGTATTCTACCAGACCAACTTTTACTTAAACTGCCTAGCATAGATTCAAACAGTTTATATCAGGGTTTCTGTATGTCTTTACAACTGCCACGCCAAGATCTGTGAAAGGATTGAGCATATTTAGACAAGAAAATGCTTATCAGTCCAGAGTGGGAGAAAAAAGGCAAAAAGACCCAGAGCAAAAAATAGAACAACCCAGCAGCTTATACTTTCATTGCCTCAAAGTCTACCTTGTGCCATGAAGTATCTTAAAACCTGGCATTTTCTCAGCTTGCTGTACTACATTACTCTTTTGTACACCCAGGTCAGTTTGTCCCAAAAGGCAAACTTGGCAATTGTCAGCAAGGAGATCATGTGAGTCTTTGCTTAAGTAGGTTTGATGCAACGTGAGTAAATATTCTGGTTTTTAAGGAGTTTAAAAGCCTGAGAGGGAAACGCTGGACTTCATTCAAAAGAATATAATCCTTAGAACTCCTCTAGCTGGTTGAAAAGGGATAGAAGGCTCGATAGAAATACTCTGGCAAAGCAAGATCAGGGAGGGCTTCATATTCTCTAAATGTTTTATCAAGTTTCTGGATGGGGTGGGAGGATGTTCTTTAAGACAAAAACAAAAGCACAAAACAAAACAAAATAACCCCACAACCCACCATTTTAAGCAGTTTCCTCACGAGAAACAGCTTCCCTAGCACTGACATTCAAATGGATTGCTGTGCTGACAAAACTACCGTGGACATAATTCAGCTAAATTTTAAGGAATGATCCTTTCTTTGTGATAACTCCATGACTATCAACACAAGGGTTAAACAAAGCCTATCCACTTTAGTCCAGTTGTAGTCCAGGCTGAACTGAGTCAGACTGAGGTGAACACAAGGACATACCATCCTATAAAAACAATGTCTGTTTCTCATTTGTAGGTGGTAAATAAGATCTATTTTACCTTTCAGCAAAGCTATCGAGTTTTCCCAACTCATCTGACAGACCAACAAGAGCATCCAGTGTCCCCACCTGTGCAAAAGATGAGAATTAGGTGAAAGATGCACAACTCTGTCTAAGGCTTCTGTTGGCAGAGCCTTAAGGAGACTGACTTGTCCTTAGCACATGTGAATTTAACAGTTCGGCAGAACTGTATTTACTTGGTGGAAAATAGTAGCAATTCCTTTACCCAAGAACTAGGGCATAAAAAGCCTTTTCCAATAAAGGAAAAAAGTATGTGTAGTCTCAAGATTACATGTCAGTGTCTTTCTTCCTGTTTTCACTTCATCCTCTATCATCCAGCTGCATAGAGTAGCCTTTAACCTGACGAAATAGTGACAAGACATGCACACAAATAATGCACTCATACAAACAAATCAGATGTATTGTGAGAACCAAGGGAAGCAGCACTTATTCAAAAGGGGGTGTCTGAGTTCTTTGCTATTACCAAAGCAAGTCTCTCGCAAAGCTATTTCTGACCAACATCTGCTTTTTGAATGACTGTCACAGTCATAACCCCATATTTATGGTATTGCAGCATATTGCCAAACCTTTTCCTGTACTGTTGCCTGCTCAACATTATGAAGGGTCAATCTAAGGGAGAAGAAACAAATTTTATGTAGAACAAATAGAATGTGAATGGGCATCTTCAGATACCCCAAATGCTTTACCTCCTTTAACATAAGCAGACTGATACCACCAGCAGTGGGGTAAGGTCTACGGATGGTAAAAATAAGGTCCATGAACGGTAAAAATCATATCAATCTCAGGTGTGCATACAAAAAAGCAACACTCTTTTCTCTGTCAGTAGTCTTGCTGCCATGGCTGTGGACAGTCAGCTACTCCCTTTGCATTAGCAATTCATGATGTACCATGCTGTATGACTCTCATGACTAGGAGCAAGTTGTACGTGGAATGCAATAGATCAGTTAATTAACATCTCACTCATGTTCACTCCTTATATATGTACCCTTCCAATGTGAAGCTCAGCTTCAAGCACAATGACTTATTTCTCTCTGTTCAGCTGACTGAATACAATTCATCCCCCAACCACAATTTCCTTCTACTCTCTGCATATTATCCCAAAAGATAAATCCCGTATTTATCCCAAAAGTCTTTAGCCCTGGCTAATGCTGCTGTGTATTGCCCATACACAAACCCCTTCCTCACTTACCTTTAAGTCTGGAATATGGAATTTACTGTTGCTGGACAGGTTGGATTTAGATGTCACAGTGTTCATTCTCTCCCATGCCTGCAGATTTGTTTTGTCTCCTGGGGCAGAAATTAGCCAGAACTCTGACATGATCTAATATTTTCCCTTCACTCCTGGTCACTGTAGAAACTCAAAGCAGGTAAGTGGCTAAAAGAGCACCACACAAAATGTGTTCTTCCCTAAGAATAGAAAGAGTTAGAACAGATCACTGATTTTTTTTCTTCAGAAACACCAGGAGAGTGAGTCAGTCCTGTGTCTCAGGCTGAAATGGAACATGACCTTCTCCAGAATGTCACGGAAAGAGTGTGGCTGTTCCTTCCTTCTCAGGGTTGTTCCATCCAGTTTCTGCATGAAGAAATGAAGCTTCCTCCTCCCCTTTTCCCTCCCAGCCTGTTCCATTTGCCTTGCGCTGGAAGTTCAGTGCCTATTGGGGAGCTTGGGGGCTTCACCAAACCACCCAAATGTAATAAAGCATTTCTGCTTGGTAAATATTCTCTCTCAAATTGTTGGACATTTGCAAGGAAAAGTGAAAGCAAGACCTCTGCAGAACATAAAGATCTGCACAAGATGCCACTGGCAAGACGGAATATTGCTCTCCCCTGTGTTTTTTCTTCCCAAGCTCGAGAAGAAGGAGCTGGAGGAAGACAAGTCCTGGCGTACAGAGACGGTATCGGCAGAACCACACAGATGGAATAGAGGGGGAACAATTACTGTGGCGTGAAGCAAAGAGATGAGGGCAGGACAG
>VZTA01006298.1:216630-342270 GCA_013398855.1 Mohoua ochrocephala | reverse complement strand
GCTGGGGCCGAGCCCCGGCCCGGCCTGGCTGAGCTGCCCCGGTCCATGTGCTCTTGTGTTGGGATCGTTACCGAGAAACAGCTCTGAGTGTTCCTTAAACTAAGATATGCAGTTTGAATGCATGAACCTCTGACTGTAGGGGTGCTGGTCCACAGGCCCGTAAGCAACACGATCTTGTAAGTTTTCTTGGTGTGGAATGGTTAAGCTTATCAATGGAATGGAAATTGTAAAATAATCAAGGAAAAAAAAAGAATTAGCGGCCTAAATGTCTTATACTTGAAATGCTTGGATAAACTTTAAGTGATTCTCGGTTCCTGTATGAATAATGAGCTCAAGACTGATGTATACCTTTGCTTGCAGTGGCTCTCTGACAGGAAGAAAAGAGCTTTACAGAAGAAAGATGTGGGTGAGTTTTCCCCTCGCAGGGTGCTCAGCAATACTCAGCTACTCCACAGACACAACATGCAGGTCCAGGGGAGACTCCTCACTGACTGATAAACGGAAGTTATCCCTAGGTCATAATTTTAAAACTACAGAATTAAACTACAGATAGTTATTTCAACTTCTTGTATATTTTCACGTGAACAGAATATTACCAGTGGTGTGTGAAATTTCGGACATTAAATATTTGGGTTGTGGATTGTAACAGAAACATGATAGGTGAATTCCATGTTGTTCCTTACATTTGTCAGACTATAAACTCCTCTGTGATGCTGTACTAATCTTAGAGAGCAGGACGACATCATTTCAGCCTAAACTTGTTACACAAAGTAAAAATGGCTATTTGGAATCATAAGGAGTGTTATATAAGAAACTTAACCAAGGAAAAATGCATAGAAGTAATGGAGGATGGAATACCTTATACGAGGCCTTAATTGTGTAAGTGTGCCATGAGTATTTCCTACTATATTATATAATAATTAGTTACATAGTTACCTTGGAGTACTAATTTATCTTGCACGGAGGTAGCCTGCTTCTCAGGGTTAGCAGGCTGTGTTAATCTGCTTATAATGTGTTAGTTATACTTAAAATATTTTTAAAAGATATTCCCTATACCAAATTAACTCAACATGCTTCCTTAGGAAACCATTACAGCTTTTTTGACTGGTAGAGTTGTGCTAACTCTACAATTTTTTTTCTTTACAGATATCCGTAGAAGAATTGAACTTATTCAAGACTTTGAAATGCCCACAGTTAGCACAAAGATTAAGGTATCAAGAGATGGACAGTATATTATGGCAGTTGGTGAGTTAACAAAGTGTCTCTCTAACAGAGGCCAAAAGTCCTAGAAAATCTTGAGTGCAGAGTGACCTAGTATTTCAAGTAGAATTGGTAAGAGTTCATTTTTAAATGTGGCACGGAACATAGTCCTCAAAGCTTGCTCTTAACATGTGATAGAATGGCTGTCTTCGTAGTGGTGCTGTGGAACACTTCTGTTTAGAATACAGACATTCTTGGAATTATAGAATGCTTTGGGTTGGAAGCGACCTTTGAAGATCATCTAGTCCAACCCCCCTGCCACCAGGGTTTATCATACAAATAAAAAATTACTAAAACCAATCCATCTCTAATACAGTTAAATACTAAGTTCTGAATTACTTTTATTGCATGTGTGTAAATTTACTTTAAAGAACTTCTGAATATCATTGTTTGAGTATTGTTTTATAGGATGGAGGATAATGCTGCATTTTGCAACTGTCAAAATGGGATGCACGCATGAATACTTTAGTAGGTGTTAATAGCATGAGGAGCCTTGGTCTTTCAGATTTACTGGCTAAAATTTTACTGGTTAAGTGGAAGGTGTTACTAAATTCTGTATGACTTATGTGGTAATTAACAGAACCTGCATACAAGTAGGGTGCTTACAGAAACCAGGCTGTAAGGTTGGGTTACTAAGAGGCATGTTTTTGCAGTCACTGGTCAGAAGACTTAGAGTAGAAACACGGTAAAGCCTGTGTATGTAAAACATTATACTTAGGGAAATGCTTTTGTGTTGTCTTTTTGTTTAACTTTTTAATTTAATTAAACATCAAATTATTCTTTCAGGAACTTACAAGCCCAGGGTCCGCTGTTTTGATACCTATCAGTTATCCCAGAAGTTTGAAAGATGCTTAGATTCCGAAGGTTAGTATAAGCTATGGCTGTTAGTACAAGATGTCTTTCATATGTAATTCAGGTTGGACTCAAGCAAAAATTCTGCTCCCTGTGCTGAGGGGACAGAATGTACTTCAGGGGAACACAAGAATCTAGAGTAAAACCATCTAATCTTCATATCTGTATTTTCCCCTTTTATTCCACTTTTAAAGTTCTTTTCTTGCTTGGAGTGGTGTGAGGGATGTATGATTTACCTTGAGCCAGAAAGTGTGATGCTCAGACGGTGAATGTGGCTGAAATCTGTGTTCTGTTTGGTAAATGTGACAAAGGTACAATGGCTGGGTGGTGGCAAGATCTCCCTTCTTACCTGTTCTGTGAAACAGTAAGGTGGGAGAATGCACTGTGGTTGTTCTGTTTTCTCTCTGGAGCCCAAGCTCAGTAGCTGAGTTACAGGGTAAAGAGAATTTCCTGAGGGGGTGTTGGCTTGTTTGTTTGCTGGTTTGGTTTTCCCTTTGTTTTCTGGAAACAAGGTGCTTAGGGGTAGATGGTAGCATGGCCAAGGCCCTAATTACACCTTGTTTGCTACTGACTTGGTGGGAGAACAACTGTGGTGAGGAAGTCAAGGAGCCATCTAGACAATGGGAAAGGGAGAATTGGCTGGCAGAGCAGGGGAGGAGCTGCCACAGCTCTGAGCTTTTAGGGTGCTTACATTTGAGGAATTATGGAGGTATTTTGTTTGTTTAGGTTTTTTTTAGGTGAGGTGGGAGGGTTGTTATTTTGGGTTTTTTTGGTTTGAAGGCTGGAATATTAGAAAACTGATGACTGGAAGCTGGGATACAGTGGTGACCAAAACAATGAGAAGATGAGCATATTCATTGCAGAAGAATTGAACTGGTCTGACTTTGATGCGTGTGAAAGTGATGTGAAAAATAAAAACTGTAGTAAGAGCATGGGGGTGTTTCTTTGCTCTGTGCCCCAGGACTACAAGGGGTCATGTAGGGTGAAGGAGCACTGTTAGGCAGGGTTTCAGAGAGGAGGGTATTGCAAGACTGAAACCCTCTTTAAAAGACTAGAAGTCATTGTAATCATAAATGCTTGCTGGTAATTAGAGCTTAAAGTAAATTTTTTTGAACTGGCATCTTAGTAGACTGCAGAAGTCTGTTTAATTTGAAGCATAGCATAGAGTCACTTCAGGTAACTTTAAATGAGTTATCTCATTTAAATAGAACCAATTTAGCTGAAGCAGCTACTCCCTAATGTTCCCAACTCAGCTCAGTTAAAACTAGGCAAAGTTCAGTACGTTAGTGTTGAGCGTGAGTAGTAGCTTTCACATCTGTGATTTTTTTGAGCCTTAGAACTTCTTTTGTGGAAGTGCTGACCCCTTGGAAGGACTGCATGTGCAAGTTTATGCATACATGTCCAAACTCATGTAATTTTTTATCATCTTTGATGGATTACCAAAGCTCCATGGGCCACACACGCACTGAAAACCATTTGATTAGACCTTCCCACACCAATAAAATACATGGCTGAGCATTGTGTTGAGGAGCGTGTCAAGTATACAGGAACAATAAAAAGATTACGGGATGCTTCATATGTTTCTAAAGTTTTAGAATACTTACTGTTTTGCAAATGAAGTTATATAATTAGAGATCCTACTAAAGATTAATGCCTGCATTATGCATTGGCACCTGTGGGGAGTACTTAACATGACTAAAGATTAGCGTGAGTGTAACTGTTTTCAACATTATGCCAACGTTTTCAAATAAGTTTGCTTGCTTAGTTGACTCAAAATTCTCTTGCTCTCTCCTCTAGTGGTTACGTTTGAGATTTTATCAGATGATTACTCAAAGGTATGTTTAATGTTTTCAGTGTATAAATGAAAAAATTGTTTAGTATGTATATTAAAATGCATTTTCATATATAGTAAAGGCAGTCAATCAACACAACTTTCAGAAAAAATGTTTTTTTAAAAACAGCAAACAGGATAAATATTTGTTTTACATTTAAAATTTTGTTTGTTTTATTTGTATCTTTGTACTGTAATTTGCTTTACCACTTTTAAAGTCTTTTGTCTGTTGGAGAGAAAAACTTCAAATAGTGATCTATCCTACATGCAAAATAATGTGAAAAATGGAATTAATTATTCTTTCTGGGCTAACATTTAGTCACAATCCCTTGTGACAAGCGATGCACACATAAATTGTTTTTGAAAGGTGGCACAGCTATGGGTAAGTTAACAACCTGATTTGTCTGTGTTGTTGCAGACGTGATGATTATGAGCATATGAATGAGGCAAAAATTGTGGAGAGAAGTAATATCTTTTTTTTTTAGTCTTATTTTTAATTTTATTTATTTTTAAATGAAGTACCTGAAGGAATCACCTGAGTGTTTATTTTACACTTTTTTTCTGTGAAGAGACCTTACCATTTCAGGTACAGGTTTGTTTTAATAAATAACTGCTATTCGATCAGAGACATGATCATCTAGCCTTGTAGCTTTTTTACATTTTTCCTGTGAGATTTCCAAGGAAGTGCATGAATTCAAGTAGCAGAAGGTAATGACTGATACTTTACAGTAGCTTCCCACTTGTCTGTCTGTGGGGAAATGTTTCTGGCTGTATATACCAGATAGTTATTTGGGAGACTGAGGAACATGCTGTGTTCCCAAATATGTTTCTGACTGCTTATGAACAGAAAGGCTTGTGTGTTTTCAGCTGAAATGGGTACTGTATTTCAGACTGAAGCCCTACTTTTTCAGCTTCATACAATCTTTATGTTTTCAATTTTATTTTACTAAAACTTAATAAATCATTAGAAAGAAAACTAAACTTCAGTGTTGTGGACATGTTAGAAAGAGGGAACAATATTTGAGAAATTACACTTGAAATTCTTAGAATCATTATTGATTGGAATGGGACCTTCAGATACCATTTTAATGCTTGAACAGTTCTGTCAAAATCTGCAAGTGTGGTGGTTCCACAAATGTACTGAATAAATTATTTTAAAAAGTCTTAAATTTTTACTGTTGCTACTGCAAAGAGGGATTTTTTTGGTACTGCCCATATTCTGTCCCATGTCAGTCTTGGTAGCCCTCTTGATGCTCGCAGCATCCTTTCCTAGCCAGGGAAAATATTGTCTCTCCAGGTCTCTTCCTGCCATCCCTGTAAGGTTGCTTTGAGGCTTATCGGCATTTTCACAGTGAGAGCACCTGTTTTCTTTCATACAGACTAATACCCATAAGGCCAGTTACACTTCTGTGCTTTTCTAAGTGTTAGACTTAAAAGTCTTAGGCTTGGACTGAGTTTTAGGTTTGGGAGAGAGTGGTGTCTTTTTTCCCACAGCCTTTTGCCAGAAGACCTGTATTTCCACATGGTATTTTTGCCACACACCGGTGCCAATGCTTTTGCTACCCTCAGGTTGTAGTTTTCTGCTGGTGACCAAAATTAATTTAGTAAGAAAAAAGACAAACACGATTTACAGTGAGCTGTATCCACTACTAATGAAAGAGGACAGGAATATATTCAAGTCCAATATTGTAGAAATTTGTATTTAAATAGAAAATTATTAGCAGTAAGACAATTATTAGGAGAATATTTGGATGCTTTTGGCAGCTGTAAAAAACTTCCTAAAATCTTTTTGGAGACAGAGTGGATGAGGAGAAAATTCACTTTCTTTTATTGAAGGTAAACTGCATCTTCTCTCTTCCTTGTAACAGCTTTTGGTGACTTACTGGTAGTGAACTAAGAACATGGGATACTGATATGTTTAAATTAAATATGGTTTAATTTTGTGTTCTTATAGTGTATGTATGTTCTGTACTGCATGAAAATGCAGACATTTCTTCTTCTGCAATGACAATAGAGAAAAGATTTGATCTGGGCATAGTTTCAAACAGATAACTAAAGAACTTTGCTGTTTAAAGCCTCCAGGTAAAAGCATAAAGGCATTAGGCACACAAAGAATAAAGTGGGATGTATATGAGCAACATCATTGCGTAGCATTAGCTGTGCAACTGTATCTGTAACATTGTTTGAAAATGTAGTTAGAATTCTGGAAGATGATACTCTGCTTAGGCTTGGACCAAGAGGAGTAAGTCCATGAATAAAAGTTGAAACACTAGGGTTTCTGATACCAGAAAAAGGACACAAGGACTTAAGGATAAATAAGCATGAAGTGCCAGCCCAGGTCAGTATTTTCTCCATGTCTCTTAAGGGAAAAATATACAGATTTATACATAAAGATGACAGATTTAAAGTAACTTTTGTACCTCACCTTCCCTGAGTTTCTCATCCTTATTTGCATTGCTAACAGTGTAATTCAGCAGTAGATAATTGTAGACCTTCATTTTTAGAAGATGCATGTACTACACAGACTAAACTAAACTAGCACTTTTCTAATCTAAGCTAAATAGGGATGAGGCTCAGAGTTTGGCTGTGATTATCATTCATGGCATATGTTTGGGCCAGGCCAGCTGTTCTTCCATTGCACAATGCCTGGCCATGGTTTGAGGTACAGCATGAGTGCAACAGGTGATGTGGGTGAAACTGTGTCTGGAGTGGGAAGAATCCCTTCCTGTAGGTATGTGCCATGTTAACCTGCCATCAGGAGTGTAACAGCAGGTCCTGGCCTATTTTATGTACTGAGATAGATTGAGCTCTCTAGTAATGCCTCCCTGTAGGTTTTTCCAGGACTGAGAAGTTTGTCTAAGTTTCAGAAAGAAACAGTGTTCTTATTTGGTTGGCAAAGAACAAAAATGCAGAAAGATCATTGGTGTCGTTTATTGGAACACTGCCATGCATCAGGATGTGTAGTTCATGTGCTTAGTACATGTGGACATACTGGTGTCTGCATAGCTTTGTACCTGGAAGAAATTACTAACTGTAGTGCCTTGAAGGAAGTAGAGGTGTTCGTTTTAGTGCAGCAGAGCACGAGATAACTGTGCTGCTTCTGATTGCAGACTCACTTTCAGGGTGTCACATCTACTCCTATGAATATTCATATAGTGTATATTAACAAAACTCTTCACTGTGGCTAGTGAGAATGATGAAGCACTAGTTGATTCTATCATTTTAGTACAAAATCTTTGAATAAGTTGTGATAAGCCTGTATGAGTTTGAAAAAAAAATCACTGAAGTTTGCACTGTAAGACACGTTGGGGAGATCCTTGTTTGTTTCTGTATGTTTCAGTACTTTCTGTTTTGTTTTCAGATTGTCTTCTTGCAGTGTGGCAGATTTGTGGAGTTTCATTCGCAACATGGCCATTACTACAAGACAAGAATACCAAAATTTGGTAGAGATTTCTCTTACCACTATCCATCATGTGACCTGTATTTCGTAGGAGCAAGGTATTAGGTGGAATATTTTGTTTCAGTTTTGTTACCAATGTTTTCCAAGAATAAAATGATCATTAAAATGCTAGAAAAGTTAAAAAGTGGAAGAAGTGGCAATTCCTTCCAAATTAATAATGGAGACTGTGAAGAGTGGAAAATGTGGGAAGATTAAAATTAATTCAGTTTCCCGTGCTGCTTTTAAACCTTTTTTTCTTTGATTCTTAAACCACATACATCACGTGTTTGCAAATGTGTATTAAAAACTGCAGGTCAGTGTACTGTTTTAAAAAGTGTTTACCATTTAAGTAAGGAAAATTAAATAACTTTTCCTGTCCTGCTTGGCGTTTTATTGCTGTAAAGTGTGACTTAAATCACATAATTGGGTCTCTGAAAAGACACAGTAAAAATAAAATTAGATCACTAGGGATTCAAACAAAATAAGTAGAAATTCAGGATGCAACTTTAATCACAGGAAATCAAAAGATCTTGAGAAATGAGTTAATGTATCTTTTCCCTGGAAAAAATAGTAATTGGCAGGATATTGAAGTATAATAAATAAACGGTGAACATGCACATTTTTCTCTGTATTTTGAACACTGGAGTGTAGGTTTGCCTTGTAAATGATGAATTCTGAAAATTGTACATTTGGCAAAATTAGGCTGTGCATAAGAATCTTTACAATGCCTCTGAACTTACAGCGGTGTTTTTCAGTATTTGTAAGAGACAAGAGTAATTTTGGGTTTTTCTTTTGTAGTTCTGAAGTGTACAGGCTAAATCTGGAACAAGGAAGATTTCTGAACTCCCTGCAAACTGAAGCTTCGTAAGTTATGTGTGATGCATGACCTCTGTCTTCTTTCCACCAGGTGGAAGCAGACTCCTAGCGTGCTCAGCACCAGTACTGCCTCTGAACGCTGCCCAAACGCTTTGCAGAGTTGAAAAGGAACATAATGCTGAGTCTGAGTCTCATTCCATTTTATGTTCTGTAATTTTTTTGTTCTAGTTTTTATGTTTAATTGAATTTTCTTTTGTGGATGTTTTAAAATTGCTTAATATGGACTAAATAGGTATTATATAACTTGATCTTAAGAGCATTTCATTAAAACTTTACCATTATTACTCAATTTAGCCATCATATAGAGATCTACCCACAGGGTATGTACTTTCCCAGACATGTCTTTGTCCTTCTGCTCTTGAAGTAGCCCAGAGAGAATTTTTATATCTCCAGCATTGTGTCTGATTCTTTTGAAAACCCTACCAGAGTAGGAACTGAGCTTTTTTCACGTGGAGAGAGGCAGATGGGAAGAACAGACTTCACTAGATAGAGTGGCTTGTTGGTGTGCAGTGGGCAGGATAGCTTAATGGATGAAGGAGTATTTGGGAAGGCAAAATAAAAAACTCAGCAACAGGAAGGAAAATGGGGAAATCCTAGAATGGGAGAGGTAACGGTATAGAGTAAAATGTGAGTTAGAGGGATGAGACTTAAGTTGGGAGAAGGTTTTGAGGTGAGGGAGTTGGATGAGTTACAGAATTAGAGGTAGAGACCTTTGCATGGAAGAAGTTGGAAAGTGCTGGGATAAGTGGTGTAGACAGAAATATTTTACTTTGGAAGAATTGTTGAAATACAGGGCTCTTGGGTGCCCTGTTGAGAAACAGGATATTTGGGTGAGAGAAAGGAGACCACTGGTCACACAGAACATGTTGGAGATGTAAGCTTTAGAACATAAGTCATAAAGATCTTTTGACATAATTAGAATCAGAAAATCATTTAGGTTGGAAAAGACCTCTGAGATCATCAAGCCCAGCTATTAACCCAGCACTGCCAAGTCCACCATGAAACCATGTCCCCAAATGCCACATCTACACGTCTTTTAAATACCTCCAGGGATGGTGATTGAACCACTTCCCTGGGCAGCCTTTTCCAATGCTTGGCAACCCTTCCAGTGAAGAAATTTTTCCTAGTATCCAATGTAAACCTCTCCTAGCACACCTTGAGGCCATTTCTTCATGTCCTGTTGAGTTGTTTAAGAATACAGGGGAGCAGAGTGATACGGCAGGGCTTGGTGGTAGGTGGTGGATATGGGCAGAAGAACACAGGATCGTTCAGGCTGGAGAGAACCTCAGAGCCCAGGCTCCTGCTCAGGGCTTGGTCATGTGAATTCAGCTGAATTTTCTCAGGGGGGGTCTTGAAAACTCCAAAGGTGGAAATTTCCCGACCTCTGTGACTAACACATTCCAGTACTTAATTATCCTTATAGCATAAAAATATTATCCTTACATCCAGTTGGAACCTTACCTGTTTCAAGTAATCAGCACTGTCTCTGGCTCCAGATTGTTAGTAAGTTCCCCTTAAGTATAGGAAGCTGTTGTTACGTGGCCATCTGTCCCTCCCTCCAGCTTTTGCTTTTCCAGGCTGAGCACTAGTGTACGTGATTACAGAAATCTTACTAGTTGTTCATGTGTTAAATTTTTCTGAGGTCATTAAACTTGCTTCTTTTTCTGTTGTAGAGAGAGTAATGTCTGTGACATAAATCCGGTACACTTCTTGTTTGCTATGGGGACGGCTGAGGTAAATGTTTGCATTCCTTTTATGAAAAGGGCAGTAGTGTTTGTTTCATTTTTATATTAATTTGCAGGAGGATAAGAAGAAATCATGAACCCAATTAATTAAATTGGTCTCATTTGTTATGTTAGCTATAGATATGTTAAAGATGACTTTTTAGAGCATACTGCAGATAAAATATCTGAGTTACTTGGTTGCTGAGTACTTGAGATTTTGCAGACGGGAGCAAAAATAATGTTCTCTTGTTTTGCAGTATTATAGCCATCTGCAGAAATTAGCTGGCATGTGTACCCTATTAATCTTAAGAAAATTAGTGGTAGTGATTTTGATTCAGATTGCATTAAAGAAACTAGAAATGAAATGCGTGCAGCCTGTATGTCATTATTAGAACAACTCATGTCAACCTAGGAAATTTTGTTAATTATTCATTAGATTAGATAATTCATAATTTTATTTAAACATTTTCTGAATACCAGGCATCTGCTGCATAAGCGTGAACCATATTTTCTAAATTGTTTAGGGTAAAGTGGAATGCTGGGATCCTAGAACTAGAAATCGAGTTGGGCTGTTGGACTGTGCTTTAAGCAGTGTGACAGCAGACACAGAGTGAGTAAAGGCCACCTTTTCAAAGTGTGTTATTCTGGATTTTTCAGAAGGTTTGCTTTTAGAAATAAATCCCACTTTGCTTTAAAATGACCTGCCTGTTCTCTTCTCTTGTCCTTGCTAGTGTGAATAAAGGATTTTCTTAATCATAAAGGAGTTCTCTTAGACATTGATCTGAGTAGTAGTGGCTATTTTTCTATACAAGTTGTAAATGTAAACAGTGCAACTTTTTGAAGTAGTATTTCTGAGTGATACCTGTAAATTATTCTGCAATAATAATGTAGCTATTTTTAACATTAAAAATATTATTTGCAGACCTTATTGAAAGAATGCCTAACTATAAGCATCGTGCTTTGCAGGATAGAAGGTTTACCATCCATTTCAGCACTGAAATTTGATGGAGCTTTGAATATGGCTGTTGGAACATCTACTGGGCAGGTAGATTTGACTTCATCTATCACAGTTCTTAGGAGATCCTGCTCTTGCAATTCCCAATCCAAGTCTGTAATACATTGAGTGCAGTATGTATCTATTACTGCAAGTATTTATAAGACCATAAATTACATGTATAGAGTAGAAATAGTCAAACTGCAATTTAATTTTGTCAAATGCTTGTGCTCTTCAGAATTCTGTAGATACCACTTAAAATCATCATAACCTACATAATATATAACTTCAAATTTGCAGTTTTCTTAAGACTTGAGTCAAGTGTGTGGGGAAGTTGCTGCTTTTTGAGACTATCCAGTACCATCTCAATGCAACATGTGCTCTCCTTTATCTTGATGGTGGTTAAAAAAACCCAGAAATTATTCTTTCAACTGTTATTTTTACTGTCTTATCTTGATATGAAAAATCATTTTAATTCATTTATTGTTGTCAACATATTTGTAAAGGGAAGTGTGGGGATTGTTTCCTGCCTTCATTAGTATTTTCATAGGTTTTGAAAACTGTAGCTTCTTCAAGAGTAGATATGTGTGTGAGAATTGTATTTGCTATGCTAGTGTACGAGTCAGACAAATTTTATTGTAGACTGTGTTTCTGATTAAATAAACCGAGAATATTATTTTTCCCAAAAATTATTGGTATTCGCACTTTACATATGAAAGATTTAAGGTCTTTCTCAAGTTCCATAGGAAATTTTGGAGATAAAAATGCAGGTTTCTGGAAGATAGGGCCTGTATTCTCGACTTTCCTTAAGATAAAAACTTACACTCTGTGGTGTTTCATTGAGGGAATGTTGTATTCACTGAATTTGGAAGGGAGTCTGAAAATTTAAATCGTGTAAGAACAGCACAAGAATCTGAAAGTGAAATGTTACTAATTATGAAGTGCTAAGAGTATTGAAACCAAGAAAAGGGTTCATTTTTTTCCAATAGAAATTAAAAAGTCTTTAGAAAGATGGTTAGGTCTTAAATTTGTTAATTTTTTTAGATGGAAGCATGCTGATGTTAAAATACATGGCTAGAATAAACTGGGCTCACTTAGTAAGTTGGTTTTAGAATTTAAAATTATTTATTTTATGTAAATCCTACCTATGTATTTAAGTAAAATCTCAAGTTAGTTAACTATTTAGTGAAGATCTGATGGGCATGACTTCCTCATGATCTTACAATGTTATAAATTTAATCTGCCTCTTATTCTTCAAGGTTCTATTATATGATCTCCGGTCTAGTAATCCATTAATAGTCAAAGATCACCACTATGGCCTGCCTATTAAATCAATTCAGTTTCAGCATCAGTTGGATTTAATTATCTCTGCGGATTCTCGAATAATAAAAATGTGGAACAAAGATACAGTAAGTAGTTTTATGTTGCTGCATTTGGATTTTTTAATTTTTACTTTATTTGTGTTGGGTTTTTTTGGGGATTTTTTTTGGTTTTTTGTTTTGGGGGTTTTTTGGTGCAGCTTGATTAATTAAGCTGGAATTCAGTGTAGGAAGCTGAGGTTTTAATGTCTCTTAATTTACATAGCATATTGTCCTGTCTGACTAAATCAACATCTGGGAAGTTATTCAATAGGCTGTCAAGTACAAAGATATAGTCTTAGGGGTTTTTTAGCTGTTTGTACATGTCTGGCCAAGAGGCTTCTTTCAGGAGAAGGATTTAAACATAAAAAGTAGTATCTTAGCCATTGCCTTGGTTTGTGTATTTCTCACAGTGTTCTTGAATACATCCAGTTACCTTTTTCACCAGAGAAAACATGTTCATTCCAATTCCCTGCTCAAAGTAGGGTTAATTTCAAAGGTAGATCAGTTAAGGACCTACTAAAATCAGGTGCTGCTTATTTTCACAGGAACATATTTGGATACTGAAGCAGATACTATGCATAGAGCCAAGTAACAATGTGTCTTACACTGTATTAGAGGATTGTGTTGCAATGGGCAATGTCTTTATCCATGCCTTTTGCACCTCCAAGTGAAATTGAAATCTCTAATTTTCATAGCACTTTTTTTCATTGTATCATGCTGTCCTCTTTCTTATCTTTCTGTCAATGAAGCTTGCTATGAATCTATGGGGTAGCAAAATATGTTACCCCATAGATTCGCAGTAATACTATTGTAACTTGTTTTGGTTTGAGGGGCTGTCTGTAGTCATTGTGTTCCTTCTAAAAAACATGCTCCATTTATGCTTTTCTAACTTTATAGTGAAACATAAAGAGGTTGTAGTGGAGGCTTTTCTTCTAATTATTTCAGGCAGTCACTTCAGTATTGTTGTGCTGCTTCATGAACTTTCAGCAGCCTTTTATTTTTTCTGTGATCGCAAGTAGTTTTTCGTAAGCTCCTCTGCAGTTAATTTTTATTGTTTGAAAGACCAAATAAATTATTGGTTATTATTTAAAACATCTGCAGTGGCCTCTTTCCATTTTTCCTAGGTGTGTGTATTTCCCTCCTTGAGAATGAAGCACTGTAAGGTTTGTCAGGTGGCCTCTGGTGGGAAAAGGGAGGGTTTCTCACCGCTGGAAGGCAAAGATAGCTTTGGACTCTTTCCTAGCGTATGTTCCAGCTGGCTCCACCTCTCTCAGATGCTGGTTCCTGACTATCTCTGGCTGGGAACCAAGTGCAGAGGCAGACTGCGGGTGGAGAGCATATGGCTTTGATACCAGAATAGCCCCATGCTGAGACGTGCCTTGGGGTGGGGAGCACCAGGCTTTTGTCTGCTGAGGCCGGGGTGGAGGAGGACTCCTCTTAATCATCAGGGAGAGACCAGAGGTGGGTGGGGTAACTGGGAGGGAAAGGAAGGGCCCAGAAAGGTAGGTGGGATTGCTGCAGGGAAAGAAAAAAAGAGGAACAGGATCAAAATTTTCCTTGTTCCTGTCCTCCATTTAGAACTGTGTAGGCATGTAGTCTCATGCTTCAGATTATGTGGTCCAGTTGTTAGAGACTCTTCCTTTGCTGGCTGTCTTGTGTGTTGGCTTATAAGAGCACCTGTATTTTGTCTGGGTTTTTCAGACTCTGTTCCAGTTCTTATTATTTTGAGAGTGTTGTTTCCTGCTTTTACCTCTTTCTTAAGTAACCTTTATGACTTCAATTCTGTTCTAAGCTAGATACCGCCGCATGCTCTTACTATTTTTATTTTATATCAAGACTTCTTTACTACTGAGTTTATAAATCATAAGTAAAGTGCTGAGCTATGTTTAATTTCATGTAGACATTAGCAGGGTGGAAGAACCAAGCTCCAGATTCAAATTCCACTCCTAATCCATTTTTTCAGCTAATCATATTTCAAAAGTAAAGTGATTTAAAACTACCACATTCAGAGTTGAATAAAGTGAGGGTTACACTGACAATGTGCCAGGAACTTATGGACCTCAGCCCCTCTTTTGCATAAAATAAAGTAAATCTGACATATATTTTCAACATAGAAGTGTAAACTGAGAAATTAGAGGTGCCACTGTACATTGCTGTGTCTTCAGTAACCAGTAGGCTTGTAGGAGATTGAATCCGAGATAAAATACAATACGGAGTTCCTTGTGTCATGTTCAGATAATTAATAATATTTTATTGTTCTGCAAAAGCTGTTCCATCTTTATTCCATCATGTTTCTTAGCTTCTATAGTAGCTATTTATTAATGTTTAGATTTACTGAATTTAATTATGTTGTTTGGAGTTCTTTATGATTTATTTTCTTCCTGCAATTTCAGGGAAAGATATTTACTTCAATGGAGCCAGAACATGATATAAATGATGTCTGCCTGTATCCAAATTCAGGTATGTTAAATATATTAATATCTTGCTAAATTCAAAAGGAAAAGCTTGCTAACCCAAGCTGTGGTCTTTTTTTCTGTTTAGGTGATACAATTTAGGTCTACTTTCCTCCTTATGGCAGAGCTTGGAATAAAGGGTTATTTGTCAGTTGGTGTCCTTGTTTCCTCTGCATCTGTATTACATTGGAGCCTCTTTGCAGTAGAAGCTGCTGCGCTGTTAATTGAGTGATTGACCTCTTTTACTCTTTCAAATATCTGAAGTGACTCATTTCATAAGAATAGGAATTTTGGCCTATTGTCTTGACTAAGTCTCAGATGAGTTAGAGCTTGCTTTCTAGAGGTAGGAAAAATATCTTTACAGCAAGTTTACAGATTTTTTTCAAGTATTTACAAAGAGTTGATCTTTCCTTGATTTAAATACAGCACTTAAATTGTGCCGTCCCTCAGATTTAATGCTTTGGTTTTTAAGTGTAGATTCCTATGTGCACAAATTTGCATGGTTTTTGTGACTGTTTTCAGATTTGTTGCATCTCAATGTTACGTTTAGAGATCAAAACTAAGGGTCACTTCTAACCAGGGTTTCCAGGACTTAATTTATGAGTAAAAATATTTTGCATAGTGGTGGTCGTATGTGCGTATGTGCTTTGGTTGTATTTCAGAGTGCAACTGGACTTAATTTTCTTGCTTAATATGAGGTGTGACACCTACTTCCTTTTTAGAAAGCTGAAGTACTGAAAAAGATGAAGTAATTTAGGGCCACTAGGATGGCACAGAGCAAAAGTCTTGAAACAGACAATGCCTGTGTTGTAAACTCTGCTGTTCTTCTAATTTTAGAGAGAGGTAGCAGTAAAGACAGAGCAACTTGGACTTTGATTCATACTAGCAGCTCAAATTTAAGATTGTAGATAAGTGAGTTTGAGATTTCTAGCAAGTTAAAACTTATCTCTGTCTTTTCTGCCAACTTCAGTTAAGAATGTGTTGGAGGTTTTTTTTTCTTTTATTCTTTTCTTTTTTTTTTTATAAGATGAGCAATTAAATACTCTTCCCTGATAAGATGGTGGGCATTTTTGACCTTATGGAACAGGGTACATGCCATGTGCTCTCGTTGTATGTAGGAGTTCATGTGGGTGTATTTGAGAATTACTGCGGGGTGACAGGGTGGACTGTGCACCATGGAGGCAGATAAGCCCTCATCCATGGTGGCTACAGAGAAAGGTCCTTGGAGTGAGTTATCTTCAGCATTTCACCCAGGTTTCATCTGTGAGCTTGTTGGTTTCATCTAAAAGAGAACCCCACAGCAAGTTAACGTCCACACAGCGTCAATGAAGAGCTCACCACAGGGAGTGCAACAGAGAGAAGTTACTCGACAATGTAGCGTCGTAGTGTAATTTAGGTTGGAAGGTACCCCTGGGAGTTGTATGTTTCCTACTCAAAGCAGGGACAACTTGGAGTTAGATCCAGCTTTGAAGTCGGATCAGGTTGCTCAGATCAAGTCAAGTTGAATATGTCAAGGATGGGCATTCCTCAACTGTGGACGCTCTGTAGCCTTTGTGGTATGTGGACATGCCTCATGTGCTTCTGCAGAAATGATTTTCTTGAGACTCTGGAGGACAAACGTTGTAGCACAAAGATTTGAATGCACACATCTCCCTAATGTTGCTGTTGGACATAGCTTTTCTCGTGTCTGTGATTGAGATCTAGATTGTGCAGTCCAGTTCTGTGTCCCACATCTGCTTAAGTCAGTTCAGCTTTTCTTATTGTCTGTAGGGGGACAGGTTGATGGTTTTGGTAAGAACTGTTGTGGGAACAAAACTAGGTTGTATTTTATAGTCACATGGGGAGAGTGGGGCAAAAGCTGGAGCATGTTGCAGTGGAAATTAAGAGATTGAAGTTAAGAGGTGGTGCATTACATGTTTGTCATAAATACTGTTGGACCAGAATTTAAGACGCCTAGAACCACCTCATGTTCATTCAGAATTTAAGGAATAATCATGACTGAAGGTCTGAAAATAGGGAAATACTTTCAGTCAGATGGGCTTGCAGTTGTGGAAAGCTGGAAATACAACATGATTTCAGTATCAGTATGAGTTTGGCTCAGTGCTCTTACTGGTGTCCCAGCATTCTCAGAGCACCACTAGATGCATGGCACGAGAAATCCAGGAGATTTAGTTGTAGAATATAAATGAAACTTGACAGCATCTTCAGTGTATAGAAATCTGTGTCTCATTTGTTTCAATTATTGTAAAAAAAATTAAAAGTTAACAATTTGCATTTTCTAAAGCTGCTTCTCCCACATACTGTCACTTCATACTCCCATTTTCATTCTTTTACATTCATGAGACTGTATTGCAGAGCATTTTCCAAAGAGAGTGTTCTTAAAACTCCTGAAAAAAGGCTCTCATTTATTTCCCTTCTACAGTAATCAAAGTAGGCTGTTATGTAGTTTGTTAGGGTGTGGTCTCTCTTCCCATAGAAATTGGTTAAAACTAACAAGCTGAAGCAACAGAAATGTGTGGAATAGACTTCTCCTTTCAGAGTTGTTAACTTTCATTCTTCTATTTCCCTTGTAGTATACACCCATGTATTGTTCTGAAGTCTGTTTTTGTCCTCCTTTAATTATTGGTGGAAGACTCTCAAAGAGGAGGTTTTCCTTTACTGTCATCTTTGAAGCACCTGCAGAGTTAATTTCTGTCTTTATTTCTAGTGATTCATATTCAGTCAATGGAAAAATGCTTTGTTTCATGAAATAGTAGGGAGCGTGCTGTTAGGGGAGCATGTAACCTAAATACTATACTGGAGTACTCTGTGTGTGTCTGTGTGTATTCATGTATATACTATAAATTCTTGCTTTCTCCTTAAATGGCCTGCAGACCTTTCCAGGCACAGTTTTTAGCCTGTTTGCTGACTAAGCTTTCACAAATATCTTGCTTTGCTGGGAAAGCAAGCCCCCTTTTTTCTGACTTGTAAGTCCAGCTGCATTGTATATTTATAATAAAAGGATTAGGTTTGAAGGATTACTCCACCCATGTTAATTACATTCCTCTAGTTGGGTGTAAATTATATTTCTGCCCTCTGGGTGTGTAGTAAATGACCCAGTTATTCATAGTCTCAGTGGCATATGTTACAGTTCTTTCAGATCAGAATGTTACCTAATTTGATGACACTTTTCTTCTTCATAATCAATCTCTTGTATTACCTGTTGATTAGCTACATTGGAAAGACAAAATTGAGATAAACATAAAAGTATATGGCAAATGTTCTCATTACTCTTTTATGTAGAAGGAAATTGAGAGTGTTCTTCATATTGAACTTAAATGAAATCTTGTGGCAGTAGGAGACTGTCCACAGATTTTAGTATTCCTACAGTATTTTTTTTATAAACTCCTTATTGGTTTTGTGGTGTTTCTTCAGTATATTCATAGATATTTCAAATTCTACGTTTTCCCTGGTTGGCTAATAGCACTAGTATTACTCCTTTTGAAGCCACAGTATCCTATATCTCATTTTGGATTGAGAAGCTACTGTTGTGTTGATTTCCCAAGATGAAATATGAATGAAGGTGTAAACCATGTTATGAATTGTGGCTTTGTTTAGGTGTGTGTTTCAAAATAAAACGAAAAAGCACAAGTATAAATACCAATGTATTAATAATGCAATTTTATGTCCAAGGTAAGTTTTAACTGCAATACTAACTGGTTTTGTTCTAAATAGTATTAAGGGATGAACTGTTGACATTTGTTACAAAAATTGGCAGCCTGCACGTGTCAGGGCTTAATGTTGCTTAAAGCAGTGCTGAGCCATTAAGATAGAGGACAAAAGGGAATAAATATGTAGGAAATTAAGCTTTGTTAATTATGCTGGTATCACACCTTTCTTTCCATGGTATTTGATGCAACAATTTATTACAGGTCTTGATTAATGTTCCATTGCAAGCCAAGAATATGTACTTTATGAGCTTTTTTTAAAAAAATAGTATTATCCTCTTGTGAGCAATATTTTTAAATGTGGAAATCTCTTTTTAGGAATGCTAATGACTGCCAATGAAGCCCCTAAAATGAATATCTATTATATACCAGTAAGTAATACAAGTTGTTGCTGATACTGCTCTTTAAAGACACAATTGTTTGGTGCCATTCAGGTATTTCAGTTGAAATTCATGTCTACATTGTCTGAGTTGTCACAGTAAAGTAAATTTAGGTTAACCGTAATTTATTAATGTAACATGTTAAATTACTTTAAAAACAGCCTGTAATTTGCCTTTTACTGCCAGTTTCAAAACTGGTTGGTGGCAGTAGAAAATTCAGGTGGAGCTTTACTGGAAAAAGTAGGTTTTTTGATAGCTGATCAAAAAAAATTCCTAAATAGGGACTATATTTTTCAAGATAATAACTTTGCTTTGTTGTAAAATATTTCATTAGTGTCTTTAATATATGGTGTACAGTGAGATAGTCATAGCAGTAAATATTGTTCTCTGTTCTGACAAAGAAATGATGTTGTGTGGCTTCAAGTATGGCTCTTGACTGTCGCTTATGCTCCATGCCCTTCTGCAATTGCAGCTTTTCACTGGATAAGCTTTCCACTCGAAAGGCTTAACTGTAGGTTTACCTATATGTTTTTTATCTCTGCAGATTGGTTTTAGGGAGACTTAGCAGCAAGCCTTCTGGTGTCAGGGAATGGTACAGAAAATTACAATCTGCATTTCACTCTTGGTTTAGTTTCTACAGTGTGTTCTCTAGAGGTTTTTTTGTCCTGATAGAAGATAAATAGCAGGATACCTGTGTAAATGCTACATGCAGAATAGCTGACCAGGCTCAAAAATATGTACACTTCTTAATTAATTTTATTCACATTTTGGACAAACTGTAAAATTTATTAATATTGAAATATATATTTAACTATTTTTTAAATCAGCCAAAAACTCTTCATTTAGCTAATTGATTTTAAATTAACTTAAATTTAATTTTTTTCAGTTCATTTCTGGTCATCCCCCGCTGCCATGTCCACTATGTATGATCTTGATTATGTTCAGGATGGAGATTTATGAGTTTATTTCTCTTTGTGGAATAGACAATAGTTACATGCTGTATTTGTGTGTCTAAACACAACAGTATACCCCTCTAAACAATTCTGTAGTCTGATATATTTACTTACATTCTTAGATTTTTTGCATTTAAAGAGATGCGGAATTTCATCCACGAGTTATGTCAGGTTGTTCTTCGGATGTGAATTGCCTGTTTCTGTAATTCAGCTCTAACCAACTCACATTTTGTTAATGGGTGGTGTTCCATGCTTTGGGTGGCAAAGGGGGACAACAAATACTTTGGTATTTATGACAAAATACTAGCTGTAGTTGGAAGCTGAACACTTTCTTTCCATTTACCTCGTCCTTTTTAAGGTTGAGAGAGTAGCTCTCCAAGCATTTTTTTTGTCTAGCGTCTTTTTTAATTAATGGATTAGGGAAGACAAACTCACATATTTTCAAAGTCTGATGAGTTTTTAAAACTGGAATGGACTAATTAGTCAATTTAAGTAATCCAGATGTAAAAAGCATTCCTTCTGTCACTAAAGGTAAGGTTCACCTTCTCTCTGAAAATTGTGCACTGAGATTATTTTTTGTGCAGGTGTGCATGATACATGAATTTGACAGCTATACTACATTAGAGGTGCACATTCAACTTAGCCAAAAAGTTATTGCATTGTCTTGATTGTCACCAGTGATGAATGTTTGTTAAAACTTGTTCAGGCTAGTATTATTTTGAGTATTCTTGCACATATTGTAAATCAAAATGAAAAATACTTACTTTTTGCTCTCTCAGAAATCTCACTCTCATAGAATCCCCTGTGAGTACTGAATTCGTGTTTCTGAAGTCAGACAAGTAATTTTTAGTTAAGAAATACAAGCACTCTGTATTAGATCTCAGATCATGCCTAGAGAGAATATTGCAAACTTAAATACTGACTAATACTACCTAGTATTTTTTCAGCATGCAGTTCATTCCAATGAAGATTAACATAAATCTTGCCCTAAACCAGCTTCCTTTGTCACCATCCCCTGTCTTTTGGTACCTGAGTCTGCCTAAACTTGTTCGGATGATACTTTTTTATGGGTTTTACATTCACAGTGACATGAGCATACAAATGGGCCCAAATCATGAATGTTAAAGCATAAATCCAAATATCAGTTCTATTTTTGAAATATTGTTGTAAACAAGAAAATTTAAAATTTATTTCAAAGACTACTGCCCAGATGAAATTTGCTTTTCAAGTAAGCTAAACTTCTCCAGTTTGTGTCAGTGGCTTTGAGTTTGAAGGCTGTTGAGCATACCTTAAATACTGTTGGTACTTCTTTAGTTGACAATCCGTAGTTCATTTCAAAACATGTAATACTTACTTTAGACAATAGGAAAGTTAAATGTAGTGAGAAGAAGTTACTTTGAAATAGAGACAGAAATCTCCCACTCTGGTCTGACTTTTTTACCCTGTCTACCTTTTTACAAGCAAGACTGAAGGGGTTGGCACAGACAGTGTTGTATAATTGAAGAGTGTTTTACTGTGTTTCCTAAAAATCAAGTATGTAGCTCAGTAAATCTGTTTTTGTTGGCTGTTTTGTTTATTTTTTAACCTACCTTTTAAACAAAGAAAATATAAAATGGAGGACTCGTGTCAGCCTTGAACTGCTCCAGGGCATTTTTTATTAAGGCAAACTTAATGTTATTAACACATTCATGTTACAGTTTTATTCCTTGATCTTCCAGGCTAGTTATTTGAGCTCAGAATTGCACACCTGTCCTTTGGTTTCTCTGTCAGTAGATGATTAATACATGGTTTTTTCCCATCCTTGGAAGACTTACTAATTTCCTTGCACAGGCAAAGATAAGTTTAGTTACATGGATCTTTGGAACAAAGCTTTAAAGAACTGTATTACCTGATCTCTTTTCATGGTGTCATTTTCTGTCTTTTTCTAAGAACTAGGGTTCACAGTTTTTATAATGAATAACATAATTTTCTCTTTGTTTGTTTACTTTAAGGTAGACTTGAATACTACTAAAAATGTGTCCTTTGTCTTTGAGATGTTGACAGGAACTGAGTTATAAGTCTTGTTGAATTCTGTAGCAGACTAAATGTCTGGGGGAAATGCTACTAACTGTAAAGGACAGTTATGTAAATAAAATCCATTCAATTGCCCATACCCCTCATTGGCCTGTAGTGCTAGTAATTATTCTCTTGTTTTAAATGCTCATTGGAACAGCTGTAAGGAATTGCCATGGCTATGATCAAGGAGCATACTTAAAATCCCAAATGTATGCTGCTCTGCTCTGTGTAAGGAAACAAAAATTCACAGCAGTGGGAGTCTTGCGGAGCAGGAGTGTGCGTGTTCATGGATGGGTGCAGACAGACCCAGCATCCTCTGTCCAGGATCGGAGTTGGCCAGACAGTGCAGGACTGTGCCCAGCTCAGCATACCCAGCATCTCAGCAGGTTTTATTAGCGTGGGCACAGTGCTGTGCTAACACAGCTCCATGACTGCTGAACTGGAGCTGGCTTGTGTCCGGCCAGCTTGGAATGTGCTCCGACTGAGCTCATGTCTGACTGAATTATCTGTGTACGTGTGCCCGTTCTCTCCATTGTTAATGCCAAAGCTAAATTTCCATTTCAAACCCGAAAGACTACTGTCTCTTGAACTTCAGGATTATAAAAGATTTGACAGTGTGTATCATAATATTGCCTGTAAATGAAATGGCACGCATCAGCTTTCCTTGCAGAAGTTTCGTCAGGATAGGTATGACGGTTGAGACTAGGAATGGCTGAGAACACTGTGCATTTCTTATAAAAAAGTAAAAAATCACTGCAGTTTTTTCTTTTGTGTGCAAAGCTGTAAGTAGAGGAAATACAAGGTGATTTTTTTGGTTTTCTAGAAAGGACAGACAGGTTTGCTTTTAAATGGCAAGGTACCTCGTATAGGTACACAGTGCAGAGTGAGCAAAAACCAAATTGACCGTTGAAATGAAATGTTTGTGTTACATAGGTAACATCTTGAGTGGCTTAGCTTGGAGACTTTGTTTTTGTTTTATTTTGTTGGGCTTTAATGAGGGCAAGTGCCTCTGACTGGAATTGGGCTGTTTGCCACTAGTTTAATAGCTAACTTGCAGTTTATGCAAACATTTGGAACCTGCGTCTTGCCTGCTGGCTTCCTGGTACATCACTTTGATGTGTGCCTCGGGAAGGTTGAAATGAAAGTTGTGTGTGCCTTGGGATAGTTTTTAGACTACTGACTCAGAAACATAAGTTGAGTCAATAGTGCAACCAGGTCCTGGCCAAAGAAGCGAAGAGAGGCAGAAGTTCCACTGACACATGGTGGTCCACTGGCCTGGGATCTAAGATGAGTCAGATTCTCTTCAAGTTTAATTGAGGCTGTCACGTTCCATGACATACAATGTTCTCTTTGCGGGTTGTACAGAAAACCCCCTACATGTCAGCTCCTGGGTGCTCTGGGTGGAGAATCAAGGGGCATAGGTGTTACTCCGAGTGTTTACTTCTGGTTACACGAACATGTCTGATCTTAGCACAGATGTTGCAGATCAGTCCTGTCTCATTTATTGGACTTGAAACTTTGGGCTACACATACATACTGAAACTGAAACTTGCTCTGTTCATTAGGCTGTTAAAAGAAGAGAGCAATTAAGCGTGTAATTAATTGCGTGTAATATTCGGTGTTCTGGATATTTTTTTACTTTCCTGCAGTCTTGGCAGAACACTCCCTGTTGAGGCTAGAAGCAATGTACTTTTGGTGTAGTGAAGATATTAAGCTCTTTAAGAAAAAATAAATCCTGGAGCGTCTCTGGCTTCTTTTCAGGTGGTTTTGGAAAATAATTTGATATCCTAGCACTCTCCTAGTTCAGAACTGTTGGAGTTATAAACTGGAAATGTTTCAAGAGCAAGTATTTCTTGCCTACTCAATGATTCAGTTTCTCCAGGAGTATAAGGGTTCTGGTTTCTAATATAATACCTACTTTGGACATGTGGCTCTCCTTACTGCTAGAAATATTACGAATTTTGTCCTCTTAAAATTGGATGGCTTTTCAGCTAAACCAGCCATTGCTGGTACTTCTTGCCTTTCATACATTCTTTAAGTAATTTTGGTTTCAATTTTTTTTAGATACTCCTCTAGCCTGGTTTAATTACTGTTTATCAGCATCTTTTTGTTTTGAATATTCCTCAAAAATGCTTCTCCTTAAAACAAAAATTTCCTTGTATTTAGGAAAAAAAAAGTTTTAGAAAACCTTAGAAAAACCAGTTTTTCCTTAGTTGTTAACCCTGAAATAACATAATCACTGATTAAGGCAACACATCCTATTACCTTACATGTTTTCATTTAATGCTCTGGATATTTGGTGAAACAGATCTGTGGAGGGACCTTGTACTGAAGGCAATAAAAGTGAAAGCAGTTTTTTAATACCTTAGTTCATCCCCTTTATTTCTTTCTGGGTGTTTGTTTGGAGTAGTTCTAGAATGTAAATTAGGGGTGAACATGCTTTGATCGTAGGCATCCAGATGAGCTGCTTCTAAGTTATTGAATTGACCAGAATTGTGTTCAGTTCACTCACAGACAGAAAAAGCATTTATCTGAAACAGGTGGGTATTTTCTGTCAGTCTGGTGACAGAGTGCTCCCAGCAGCTCTGTACAAGATGTTATGACCATCAGATACCTGTCTTTACAGTCTGTCATTTTTCACTTTAAAAGGTGTGGGAGGTTTCTCCTGTGTTATACTCTCCACGCTTACCTCTATGGTCACAGCCTTTCAGAATAGTTTTATGGCTCTAAGACTTATATTCTCATCTATTTGGGATCTACTGATTGTCTTTTTTTCTCTCTTGGGTCTTTATATGGTGGGAACACAAACCTACCTGTCCATACCTTGTACTTCATGCCTTTAGGGACAGTGTTTTGTATAGTCAGCTGTCGTTCAAATAATTTGTGAGTGTTGTTGGAGTTACAGTGAGACCTTCTGTACAGATTTTTGGCTTCTTTGTGGTAAAAGCTATGAATCAAATGATGCAATTCTTTTTATATTTGTATCTAGCATTTTGACACTAATAGAACAGATTAGCAGTAGAGTGCAAGATTTTGATTTCTTTTAGAATGTCTCCACGTCTTCTGATTGGCAGTATTAGGTCACTCTGCATCAGTGCTGCCTGAAATGTTGTCTTGAAGATCGTATGATGAGGCTGCGGGTTTTACTTGTTCATCTTGTTTAATACAGCCCTTCTCTAACATGTTTTTGGTGAAGTGGAAAGCAACCGTGAAACTGGCTTGTGCTAAGAGATTTTTCTATCCTGAAACAATATATAATATAGAAAAACATTTCATAGTCTGAGAAAAAAAAATTGTGAAATAAAATGGTAATTATGACATAGAATGGAAAATACTGGTCTTAATCTTAGTTTGTTCATTTTGAGAACTGCGAAATGACTGGAAAGAAGGGTTGTTATAAAGTAGTGTATTACAGTTGAGCTTTGAGGCTGCCAAGTGTCAAAAGAAGAAACTTTCCATTAACAGATAGATACTTGAGTGCATCTTTGGCCTTTAAACTGAGTTTTGATATATCTATCTTGTAAAATTGTGTTTTCCATCCAGAGCAGTCTAATCATTTGCACCAAAAAAAGTGCCTGGTGAATGATACATTACCTATCTCACAGTATTTATAAGCATAGGAAAAAAGTTGTTTATCTTCGCAAGCAGAAATGTGAGCTTCCTACTTTCAACCTAAACACTTCCAAACTGAAAAATAACACACTGGACTTATTCCCAACAAAGGATATCCTCCATTTCCCATGTGCTGGCTGAGAGACACGGTACCACTTATCGCACGTATGTAGAAGGAAAACACCAATGTGCGATAGTCAGGAAACAATTTCTGATCTTCCTGTAAAACTTGTTTTAGATGTTTTTTGGTGCTGATGATGTAGTAGTTCGACAGCGTGTCGATTCTGAAGGTGTATGAACCCTGCTTAGTGCTGTTGTGGCTGTTAGTGTTCGAGGCAGCACTTCTTCAGTATTTTTTGAGCAGACAGCAGCACGCTGACTGTAAAGTTCTACTTCTTTATAGTTTACATCAAACCCTTCACAGAGCTCAGGAGAAAACTCTTAAAGCAGAAGTTGTACGGAATTATACCAGGTGATTGCTCTGACCACTGATAGAAGAATCACATTTTTTTGAGGGGGAGTATGCTCCCCTTTTTTTAAGTCTTGGGTATCTGAAAGATATTTTTTATTTCTTAACTTGCATGTGTTCTTTCCTTTGGGGCATCTATTCTTCACTTGATTTCTGCAAATTGAGAGATGCAGTTGCCTAGCTTCAGTCAGTGAAGATAGGAGGAGTCACAGATAAGGCAAATATGTAATTGCTGAAAAGAAGTTTTGTACTGTGCTACATGTCTATCAGCCTGTAATAAGAACTAGAGTGTTTTAGGTTTTGGATCGGAAAACAAAGCGTGTGAGATTTTTGTCCATGTAATAATTTCAAGTCTATATTGCATTACACTTGGAAGTACAGGGTAACTGTATTGTCATCTTCTGTGCTGCACTCAGTATTGAACCATGTGTTGTGAGTTATGACTATTTTATGCAGAAATAGTAAAAGTTATGAAGACTTAAGATTTCTATCACAGAAAACCTTGGAAGTAAATAAAACTATAACATATGTGAAAGCTTTTGAATATTTATTTGAAAGGTGCTTTCTACTTAAAATTATTTCCTGAGTTATACAAAATTTCTTTAGCATTATGCTCTGCAAAGAAGTTGGTTTATGCTGAGCTTATCTTCAGTATCTGTCTGGAGGAGTTGCACATTCCCAACAGGTAGTTGCTTTTCCTTCCCTTTGTGTTGTCTGGCAGTACTTGCATAAACTCACAGAGAAGTCTTCCTCCAAGTTTTGCAAAAAGCAATTAAGCTGCAATGGTAGGGAGTTATTAGAAATTCACACTTCCTAGATTTCCAGTAGTTTGTCAGTCATGTAAGGTAGACAAAGAGCTGGATTTGCCAGTACCTTTACATCTGTAGCAGTCCTCAGATTTCCCTAAAATACGGATCATCCTCCAGTATGTTTTGTTTTAATGACTGTAAAGATATTTATGCTGTAACATTCCTTGGCGTCTGGTGTGTACTGTAAGAACTCTGTTGTTCACAGCCACTTAAAAGCACGAGAGGCAAGATCCTACACAGTGTGACAGTTGAGGAATTTTCCTGTCCCTTCAAGAGAAATTGAGAAGGGGGTGTGCTGGGACTTTCCTTTTTTGTTTAATTCATTTGGTGTTTCTTACTTGTTAATTTAGATTGCCATCAGAGGCTATTGCATGCGTACTAAAATCAATGCATGTGTTACTGTCATCTGTGTTAGTAGTGGAAGTTTTGCCCACTGATGGCCTATGTCCTTGGTATTGCAAGAAGTACCACTGTGCTTTGACAAACAGATTTCTGAACATGTTGGAGCAGGTAGAAGCTGTGTAGAAGTTCTTTCCTTGTTTAAAAGGTAGGCCAAGACAGTTATGAAGTTTCCCAGCTACCATTCCCTTGTCTGCCTCTCCTGCAGTCACAATTGTAAATGCAAGGGAAGAACTTTGCGAGGAATTTATTCTTTCTAATGTATCATGATAGGGTGGAGTTTTTTATTAGACCACGTAAACCATGGAGGTGGTGTCATTTGTGAGGGAGATGTGCTGGTTCAGTGACACTGAGTCACTGAAGAGTAAATTGACTTCATGAAGGTTCTAATGAGTACCGGAACCTATGCAAAGGAATTGGTGAGAGCACTTAGATGTGGTGGGGAATGGAAGGTGTGGATGGCCAAAGTAAAATGTGGTTCCTGACTTACTGTCAGCGAGGCATTAGATCAGCTGAGCATACCTGATCTGCACCTTTTTTTTTTAATGGATAAAGAAAGACAATCTGCAGATATCCATAGGTAAATAAAACCTGTGAAGTGAGTCCCAGCTGAACTTATTGCACAGTATTAAGGCAATTTACCTAGTTGCCTCTGTTTTTACAGCAAATACGCTATAGAAGCTGCTGTATTAGAATAAGGACAGGCTTTTGGTAACTTTCTATTTATTTCCAGCTAATAGTCTTGGGAAAGTGCTTGAAACAGGTCATGGTTGTAACACACGCTTTGAGAAGCTGCTCTCCTTTTACCTTTTGAGCTTCATTTGATTAGTTGACTTCATGTGAAAGTAGTATGTTCTTACACTTCAAGTTTCAGTGTATCTTTCTGACTTCACATTGTCTCAATATTTAAAAAATGTAGGGAGTCTGATAAATAAAAGATCCATAGCAATACTGATGAAGTGTTTGTTTTATGTATGTCAGAACATGATAGGGACATTGGTGCAAGCATCAGGCTTTGCTCTTAATGCCATGGCTGGTAAGTCACAGATGACTTGAGAAGTGCCCCTTTTTTATTCTGTTGTGTGAGGAAAAGAGCTATTCTGGTAATCTTATTTACAATTTTAAGGAGTAACTTTATTTGCTTGAGGGCGTCTTTTCCCAACATTATGAGCAACTGGACCATTGTCTCCCTCACTAGATGGAGGCTTCACCAAGAACACTCACAATGAGAGCAGACCCATGACTGGTTAACTGACTGTAATACTTGTCAGACCAGAGAATATGAGATTTAAAAAAAAAAACAAACCAAACCACTGTTACAAAGCCAAACTGCTTAGAATTATAAAAATAAGTACTTACTATCTGATAACTACCAGGGCAGAAAGATTTAGTATCTCGTTCCTAGAAGATGCGTGCAAGTTCCTGCAGCAGTTTTTGTTTAACGCTGGGAAGATCTTGAAAGCATTGTTTCCTTTAACATGCTCTCTAAGGAGTAAAACCTCCAAATAGTTGATTTGGCAGCTTCCATAGCATAGTGAAAGGTAGGAAAACCAACTATTCAACCTCTCTGATTAGTGAATGTGCCAAAAATATCTGTATGTGCTGGAGTTAGGATGAGAGAAAGAGCCAATTCATTGTATAGTTCAGTGAAATTTATGAGTGTGTGGGCTTAAAACCAACTGCAGCGCTGTTGTCAGTAGTATGCCAGAAAGGAAGAATGTGCTATTCAGTCTCTCATAGTCATGTCTGTACTCCACTGAGCTACTTGATGTCTTTAAAAGCACCAAATCTACACCATATGATGTAGGGTGAATGAAAGCATGAAATTATGAAGAATATATGGGAGATTTGTTTGGAGTTTATTCCCCAAACCAGTTTAATTTAGAGAATCAAAGAGTTTTATTCAGTCCATTAAATAGAATTACTCAAGAGCTTAACAGGGCATAATTGGAGTTGATTGTAGAGCATTCATAGGAAGAAAGAAGATTACTAAAGAATGGCAGAATTCAAAATGACAAATTGTTTGGAGCACATTGGTTGCTTAGGGAAACGCTGTGTATGGAAACGTAGTTGATAGAAACATAACAAGATAATGTGATCCCAAGGCTCCTTCCTAACACGAGATAATCTCTTGGGCTGGCTGTGATTGAAGGCCAAAAGCATAGTAACAAGAACAGAGAGCTGCAGATTTTCACATCTACAAGCTAGGAATAATCCATCTGGGTTTTCAGAGTTACCAATTGCAATTGATTTAATGGTAACTGTTAACAAGGTGCAGCAAGGTGTTCTTCTCTTGACTTTTCAATGCATCTAGATGGAAACTTTTCGAAGTTATTACATATTGAGATCTGTCTAAGTCTCAAAATTAGAGAACAAAACATTGAAAACAATACTCTTAAAATGAATAGTAATTAATATTTCATGTAATTGCATTAAGTAAATTTGGCTATACAATTAGGGAGCTAATTATGTTTAAAATGCAATTGCACATTTCAATCACTGCCCATACCTTGGGGATCACCATTTTTTTAACCTCCCTCATTAGACCTTCTGTAATCTCTTTCTCCTGTTAAGTGGTGTGATTGAAGCTGAGAATATGCATGCCTAGATGTGCATCTCGTTTCTCCAGCAAATATCTCCTGTTAAAGGTTTTAAATGCTTTATATTGTGTCGTTTCATTAAAAAACAAACAAAATTAAGGTTTTATTGTTATTGTTTGTCTTCTCCAAAGAATTATTTTTATCTCCTATGGGTAAATATGTATGTGAAGTCATCGAGTCAGATATATAAAATATATTTCATTTCAAGAAATGATAGTCTAGAAAATAATCTCTGTTGAGTGCTTTGGTTTCATTTTTGGTTTTGTTTTTTAATGGGAACGGAGGAATGGAGGAGCCTTCTTGGATTGTGAAGTCAAGTCCTATCGTATCAAAACAATCAGATTGTATAATCTTTTCTTTAAATATTTCAGATTTCATCTGAAAAGTAGTTGTTAGTTGTTCCCCGTTATCTCCACTTAAAAGGCTGTTAAGAGTCACGCTCCTCTGCCGCTTAGCTCGGCTCTAGTTTACAGTGTTTCTGTGATGTATTTATTCTCATGCAAGCATTTCAGAAATCCTCCTTGCTGCCTTTCACAGTCCTTGCTACAGTTCGCATTCACGTATCCTGGAGTTGCACAGAATGTCTCCACCAACTCATTAATAATTTTACACAATGCAGTGTACCTAGAGATCTGATGAAGACCTGAAAAACATGCTATTTTTGTTGTAATCACCATTATTCAAACAATATGGCAGTGAATAATTTAGTTAGTACAATTTTGCTACTTAGTAACGGTCTTAGTCAAAATGCATAGAAGGTACCACAACACACAATTGGCAGATTTTTGACAGAAGGTTTGACTTCAAAAATACAAAAGAACAGTGATAGGATATATTTTCTTGTTTTGTTGTTACTGACTATATCACTATGGCGTGGTATGATATGGCCTTACAGAGTTAAATTTTGTGAAACTGAAGTTTCTGTGAATCTGTGTGTTGCTGTCTCGTGCAGCCACAGCAGATAACGCCTCTGCTTTCCAAAGCCTCTGGAACTGTGTGGTTGAATGATGTCCACATACATTAAGTTAGTCTTCTAGAGGAAATTCAGACAGTCTCAACTTTCCAAACTCTAGTGAATGATTTTCAAATCTGGTTAATGCTGTCTGTGAACATTTTGCATGTTTTTGATTGCTAAAATACATCACTGAAGATTGGGAGGGGTTTTTGCTGGTTGAGTCTTAAAATATTTTGACATCTTGTTTACTGCTAAAAGAATTTATCGCTGCCTTGTATGAAATCTTCCAGGAACTTACTGTTTAACATCCAGAAGAATAGATTTTGGAACCTGTTTTTACTCCCTGAGGAGAAAGGAGCAACTGTTCAGTCACTCCTGTAGAATTGGTCTCAGAAACCTTCAGATACTTAATACTTGTCTGGATGTACATTCAAAGCAGTTTAATTTAAATCTCTTGACATCTGACTGTGGAAGCTTCTACGCATCCTGGGCTTCTTTTAAGTTGTTGAACATGTTTAATACTAGTTAGGATTAGGGCAGTTTTTCTGTGGCTCTAAGGGCTCTGCAGAGCTGGCTCTCAAACTGTTGAGTGGCATTTAAAAGTGTACAAGTGCTGTCTGGTGTTCCAATTTGAAGATAAGGAACATCTGTTGTGGGCTGAGAATAATACCTGTGCTGTCCTAGGGTTCATTAATTTTAGGAGAATTACGGACCAAGGACAGGATGATATTTTCTACAGAAGTGCTCAGGAATTAGGCATGGCCATAAGAACATTGCTGTACCATGTAAGACTTGTGGTGCCACAAGACTACGAAGTCAAACATCTTGTAGAACAGAATACAGAGAGCTGTGATTTTTGAAGTTATTTTACAATACTTAAAAAATATTTTTCTGTGAACATTTTTCTCTTCTGTTTCTTGGACAGTTTGGTCTCGGACTTGTTGCCTCTGCTCAGTTGCATGCTAGACCACTCATCATATTTTGTGTTTTCTATGTCTAAAGTTAAGGAATATTCTAATGCGTATAAGAAAAATTTGATATTAGGTGGCACAGTACTAATAATTATTAAGTCCACCTGTTTACTTCCTGCGGCTCAGAATAAGATGAAAGGCAGTGGTGAGGTGTCTGCATTACTGGTGTGTTGTAGTGGTAAGTTTTGCTGTGGGGAGGAGGGGACTGGTGTGACCCATCTGTTGTCACTCTGCCTTGCAGTGTGGTGGTGGGGCACTGTGGGACAGCTGCGCTTCGGTCACCTCATTGGGTGCTATTTCCAGTTGGTGAAGGAGGAAAGCACTGGGAGGGGAGCAGAGCACGGAGCACCCCCCATTTGCTGCCGCCCGGGCCCTGCTGGTGGGTGAGGCTCCTCTGTTGATGGGCAAAAACATTGTCAAAGCAGTCTTACTGACTTCAGCAGCAATTGGCAGAAATTGTCTCAAGAAGTGGTTATCCTACAGAAAGCAGAATAATAATGAAAACAGCAAAAGATACTGATTTGATCACTGTTGGTGCTCGTGTCTGGTTTGCCTGTCCTAAAAAGAATTTGGATAAAAGCTGAGCCTAGATGTGCACTCATTTAATAATGATTTTCCCATTGGCTGAGTGCAGCTTTTCTAAAACTTGCGGAGAAATCTATTTGGTATATCATAAATTTTGTAAAAATGATATCTGTCGCTTAAGTTGCATGCAATTACCTACCTCATAACATTTTCTTATTCTTGCTGTGAATTTCAGTGCTTTTTTCTCCGTTAGGTGTGGTAGATTTGTACCTTTCCAATCCAAATTGGCGAGTATATTAATTGACCTACACAAACTCCAGAGCTTTGTTTTGTCGTGGTGGCTTTAAAAGGGACTGCAGGCCAGGCTGAGGTGGTGCCAATGCTGGATGACAGCAGCTCCAAGGGGTCCCACTTGTGTTGCAATGTGGCCACTGTATGGAAACTCATGAACTGGGGGAAGACAGGCCAGTTTCACTTCTCCCACCTTGTCCTTGGAGGCCCAGTGCAGACCAACCCTCTCAATTGTTGCTTTTGTACCTGGGCACAGGAATGGTGGAACCTTGGAGCCTGTCATTCTGGAGTGCTTTTAGCATCATCCTGGGATGGCTGTTGCTTGACAGTGGAGCAGTTAAAAATGCAATAGCAGTTAAAAATGCAATAGCAGTTAAATTCTGTGAAGGATTACTATTGCAAAAGAAGGGCATTTCTTGTTTGTTTTTATCATTGTGGCTGATATTGTTTGCCTTTTCTATTTTTAAATTTTCCTAAGCTTTAAAAAATGTTTCATTTTAATGCACAAAGCAGAGCTCCTAAGGTGTCCTAGAATAGGTAGGCAAGTGGTTTTAGTGGGGTGGGAGAGGGGGAAATAAGGTAATAAAATATACACAGAGATCTCTGTGTAGGGTTTTCCTTTCCATCAGTTTACATGTGAAATTTGAATAATGGTTGGACTTTCTATTTTTTCCTGGTATTCTGCCGCTGCATTTTTCCATCAGTTATCTCATTTCCCCCACTTTGTTTTCTATGATCTGATCATGGAACTCACTCCACAGGTTGTAATGAATAGTCAGGTTTTTGCGTTATGTGTTTCGTGGCACAGATTACACCCCATGAAAGGTTTTACTCTCAGTATCAGGTTTTGAGTATAGGAATACTTGGAACGGTGAGTGGAGCTACAGCTGAAGAGTCGGTAAACAGTTTTCCCTTATTTGTGAGACTTTTGCTTTAGTTACTCATTCAAAGATTTATCCCAATCAAGATCCTGTTGGGGGATTGCCCTAAGTGGCTGTAGGGGCCTGGGTTCTTTGTGCTTTGTAGGGCTTGAGCAGATGGTGTCATAGACGTGGAAGTGATGAAAAGGTTTATTGAAGTGATGGAGGTCTTCACATGATGTGTCAGCAAGATAAAATGAAGGGGAACTTTTCATTTAATGGGAATGGATGTGAGTCAAGGATTCTCTAATTTCTAATAATCTCAGGAGAGAACGTTGTCCTTAAATTTTATTACAAGAGAAGTTTTGTTTAGTTAGTAAGTAGCTTGGGGGATTTTTTAATAAGAAGGACAAACTGCTTCATCTAAAGCAAAATTATTAAAACTTAAGGTTCTTCCACACCAGTCATGCTTTGATGGTCTGGTAATGAGGCACAGATAACTGATTTCTTAAGTGGCATGAAGACATTTAATAGATCTAGCCTGCCTTCTTTTTAATATAAAAGCTTGGCATTTAAATAAGTGGGTTTGGGGGAAATAAATTAAAAAATTAAAATCTGGATGGAGACAAGATGGAGACAAAAGCTTTGGAATGTTGGCAAGCAATCAATCTGAATGTTATATATGTCATTTATTCCTGGAGCAGACATGGGGATTTTGGTTAATGAAGTAGTTAAAGTGTTTCTTGTTAGTGACATCTTGGGTATTTCCTTAGAAGCTTTTGGTAATTGGAATGAAATATGCAGCATGGTAAAAAAAGTGCACTTTTTCATTTGGCATGTAATGGTTCTCAGCTAGGGCTGAAATCTTAGGAAGATAAATCATATTAAATACAGAGAGAATAGTGAGCAAGAATAAAATATTATTCTCTGGAGTGTGACAGGCAAGAATATGTTAGATAGACTGTTATGGTCTAGAACACAATTTTACAGTTTTTTGTGTGTAGTTGTCTTCAAAAGAAGACTTTTGAATTAGAAGAAACACTTTTTAAATGAACAGCATTATCTCATACTGCTATAACACAATCATGTTAAAACAAACTACGTATATTTTAAATAAATCACTTCTAGTTGTTTCCATAATTGAATAGGATCTTAAAATGTTGTTGTTGTATCACAAGCATTCTTATGGTTGACTGCAGTGTTTTTAACGTGAATTTTTTGCAAACAAATCAGAAACCTCATTAAAAGTCCCACTATAGGATTTAACTGGTCACTTAACATTCTAAAATGTCAGCTGATTTACTCTAGAGCGAGAAATGTAGTGTTAGATTTTTCCATGCAGCTAACTCACCTACTAAAATAAGACTGCTGGAACAGCTGAGTGTGGCTGCATGAGTTAAGATGGAGAGGAATTTCAATCAGAACAGCAGGAGGGAAAAGTGAAGGGAGCTGATTTTTAACTTGAGAAATTGGAGGAAGCTTTTATGGAAAAATACATCAATAGTGCTACCTAATATTGTGCAAATAAATCCTTTGCCTCATCATGGAAATATGCAAGTATTTTTAATATTTCCCATTATCTGTTCATACAGTCTGGGTTTATCCTTGAATAAAATACATGAAATATATCTGTGGTGTTTTAATTAAAATAAATAGGGCAGAGTAGGATTTAACATGATGGCATAGTGAACCTAATGAGTCCAAGATCCAGCAGCACTTTACAAATTAGTTGCTGTCTGGTGCCATTAGTTTGTAATTTCTTCTATAATGTTTGGTTCTAAGCTTTTAATAAATTAATCAGCCTGGGACCACTTGAAACAGTTAAACTTGAAACCTCCAGACTGGCTGGTCTCAAATGACCTAAATTAAACCAACACTTACATACTCTGTAGTACTCTTTATTGGTAATGCAAGCAATAGGTTTAATTCTGTTCTCTAAGTGCTGCTCGTGAGGTCTGCAGTGGGATTAATTTGTTGTTCCATTACAGCAGAGTAGCCAAGAGCCTAACTGTAGGCTTTTTCTGTAAGAAAATGCAATGTTATAACTTTCCATAATATCCACAGGTTTTAGGACCTGCTCCAAAATGGTGTTCCTTCTTGGACAACTTGACTGAAGAACTGGAAGAGAATCCAGAGAGCACAGTTTATGACGATTACAAATTTGTTACCAGAAAAGACCTTGAAAATTTAGGTAAAACAGTTGTATGCTCTTTGGCTAACTTCTTTGTTCAGTTTTTGAACATTTACACATCTGATTTTTATCATTTCAGTGTGATGTATGAGGACTGTTAGAAATTTACTGACAGTAGTTTCTTCTTGTCTTCTTGGTTATTAATATTCCAGACTGATGGCTCTAAATGCTTTGCTTCCCAACCAGTTCAACACTAGACACTTGTGTTTCTCAGATTTTTATCACAAGAAGGTGATTGATATTTGCTGATACGTCTGAGAATCTGTTGTGTGTGCTTTCATATGCTACGTGGAAGGCATAGGAAGAGAAGTTGGTTTAGCTTTCAAAATATTTTCGAGGTGCTCAAATAGAATTTGGAGCTCACAGCCAAAGGCTACCCTATTTGAATGTAGTAATTTTCAGAAAATACAGATCGTTCTAGGGCTAATAGTTTCAAGAAGTTGGAATACTGAAAATTATATAGCAGAGAAGGTAAGCAAGCGTCTCCTGAGGCAGTTAGTCCCTTTTCTGTCCATTACATGGTTTGATTGCAATGCGTTGCTCCAGTTTACTTAATTTACCTCTGACTGTTGAGAGTTGGGTTTGATCCAAGGCCAAACTCTTTAATTAAAAACATCTCTATATCACACTAAAAACAGGATTGTCAAACACCTAAGGACTTCCAAAAAATACTCGGGAATTTTTTGTGAACTTCTGTAGAGCATAGTGCATGAAGACATTTTTTAAAAGTGCTCAGTAACATGTATTATGACAAGAAAAGTGGATATGGTTGCTCTGAAGAAGCTTAAAATTTTTTGCTGGCCAAAATGATTTTTATTCCCAGTTTTACTTAGTCTCGATGTCGTGATTGCGACTGTTAGATTGATGTTTTCCATTGGCAGTGCTTGTTTGTCTTAGGGAAGTGAGCTGGCCAGCTTGGAATAGAAATTCTTTATATATGAAAGCTCTTTGAAATTCTCTGGAACTGTTTTCCCAGGCCTTGCTCATCTCATTGGATCATCATTGCTCAGAGCATATATGCATGGCTTCTTCATGGACATAAGACTTTATCATAAGGTAAATAAGGCTGCATCTTGTCAATTTTTATTCTTAACAGTAAAATATGTGCGTTGGGGTTTTCTTTTTCTTTTTGTGTGGTTTTTTTGTTGTTGTTGTTTTGGCTGGGGTTTTTTTCTATCCAGATAATGGATTGTGTCTTGTATTAATGATATTTTCTTTTTACTTCCTTCTGCTTGTTAAAAGGCAAAAATGATGGCCAACCCCTTTGCCTATGAAGAATATAGAAGAGAGAAAATAAGGCAGAAGATAGAAGAAACACGTGCACAGAGAGTTCAGCTGAAGGTAAATCCTATAAACAAATAGTATACTTTGGGGAAAACTGTTCATAAAGAGTAATATATGCCTAAGTGTGTGTTAGAGATGTAGCAACTTAGAGTTTGATTCTTGTTGTCTTTGGACACACAAAGTAATTTATAGAACTTCTTGAATGGAAACATAAAATTCCCTTGCATGTGATTTTGAAAGGCTGATACCAAACTAAAAGAGAGCTCTCATCTCATTTGCCATTTCAGCAGATAATCCCCTGGTAAAACTTTGCAAATTCTACTTCTGTCATTAAATTACGTAAGCCGTTGAAACATGATACTCTGGAAAGGGATACATGAAAATTGTATTGTGTTTATAACTGGTAGCTTTCTGGATTGGATTTGTTCTACCTAAAAGGAGAAAGAGTTGCTTTTAAAGTTCTAAAGCTGACGCATTAGGAGTTAAAAATAATACACAAGTTCTTAAGTCTTCTCTAGGTGCAGTTGCTTTACTAGTACCTAGAGATATTTGGAACCAGTCGATGAGCTTTTCTGCAATAGCTGTAAGGATGTAAAGCGTGTAGGTTGCATGTGTAAAAGGCTAATTTATTGATTAACGGCTTTCGTCTTTTTAGAAACTTCCAAAAGTTAATAAAGAACTTGCACTCAAACTGATTGAAGAAGAAGGAGAAGAGCAACAGATTAGTAAAAAAAGGAAACAAAAGGTGAGCTCTTGCTTTGGCGACTTCTCTACCTGGGAGCACAGAGCTAGCAATGCGTATAGGATTCATCGTTTTTGTTGTTGCTGTTTGGCCAAACAGATTCAAAATGCCGTTGTTTCTGTTTCTTATAAATACCTTATTCTGGCAGGTGGCTGTAAGATGGATTTGACTATAGCTGCAGCACAAAAAAGACCATGTAGTAACTTGAAGCTGAAAATGATTAAATACTCACTGTGAAGGCGATACGGGTTTTATCGTACTGCAGCCTCGATACCACAGCTGTTCAAACAAGACCTGTTGTTTGCATTTGTTTTTGGTATTTTAGTGGCGACCGTGACAGGATAGAAGTTATCTGTAAAATTTAAAATACAATTGCCTTTTCTTATGTATACAGTTAAATATATTTTATAGAATAGCCAAAATGGTTTGCTTTTACGCAACAGGAGTTCTTCTGGATGTTAAAAATAATCCATTTCTCTCCTAAGAGAAGTTTTAATTGGAAAAATGGGTAAATGTTTAATATCTAATGGGAAGGGAGGCATTTTATAGGTAGCACTTCATAGGTGCTCATTCTCGCAGGAATATTCATGAAAGGCAGACGTTAGCTGCACGTGATAAATAATGAAATCTTGGGTGTTAAGGTTAGGAAGGATGAACTACTAAAAAGATAGGTGATGGTGGTGATGAAACTTAAATGCAGACTGAAGCAAATGGCACGATGAAAATGAGAGTTCAGTAGATGGGGACTGATTTGTCTTGGAGTAGATAGAGACTGTGTAATTAAGTGGACCAAACAGATTATATATAAAAATGTTTGTTCAGGTTATTTTTCTGAAACAGTATTAGAGTCCTATGACAAGCAATTTATTTTAGGCTTTGAGATTTAATTTTTGGCTGTGATTGAAAGTTGATTTGCACCATTTTTGTGTTTGAAATTTACTCTTGTTTTCTGTATCCTTAGTTCCACCCTCCTTTTCTTAAGTAACAATGAAAACCTAATGCTGTGGTGGGATTAATACGCTGCTATAAATTGAGCAATATTAAAAAGATTAGCATTTTATAATAAATAGCTATGCATGTAATGATTTTAAAATGACAATAACTGGTCTTCCCATAAGCCGACTTAGTAGCTTGAACTGTTCTGAATTCACCAGTAGCATAATTTACACTGAGTTCGTTTTACTTTGACATGAATAAAACTGCCTTTTCCATTCTGTATGTGAAAGTAGTGAAAAAAAAAAGTGTTATAATGTGTATAAAAACACTTCCTCTTAAGTATTTACAGTCAAATAATAGTAGCATTGCATAAAGGCATGTACCCTTATAATTTGTTTTACATGTTGTAGAATCATCCCCATCAAGCAGTATATTTGCCTTGGAGGTACTGCTGATTAGTCAGTAGATATCAACGTGTCTCCAGACTAGCTGGCTGAATGTATGAGAAACATTTATTTGAAAATATTAGTAATTGTGTATTTAAAGTGTCTATACTGTGCGTTAAAAAGCTCTTGCTTACAGGTAGCTTAGAACAGTCTTTGTGAAAATACGATAAGCATAAATCTTGATTTTTATTTGACCTGGAAGGATAAAGCAATTGCCATTTCATATGCTGGTTATTAATTTTGTTTAATTTTTAAAAAGTGTTACTTACTTTGTTAATGCCTGTTTCAGAATTGTCTAACTTGTCCATGCTTTACTTCTGTTCCAGAATCTGCCGAGTCTTCTCAAAGATGATCGTTTTAAGGTCATGTTTGAGAATCCAGATTTCCAGGTAGATGAGCAGAGTGAAGAATTTAGGTTGCTTAACCCACTTGTTTCTAAAATAAGTGAGAAAAGAAAGAGGAAGCTAAAGATCTTAGAAGAACTGGAAGCACAAGGACAGGTAAAATATTTTCCATTCAGATTAAGAAAACTCTATAGGCTTTTTTTTTTCCTTTGTTTCAAGCATTCAGACTTTTCACGCCAGAAAGATGGAGGCAATGCAAGAATGTCTTATCAGCTACAATAAAGTGTAATTTATAATTTTAATCTAATTTTGAGATGTGAATGATATTGCTTCTGCACAAATACAGGTTTGAAAAACATAAAATATGTAGATGGTAACAACTCTGTGATATATTTTCAGCTTCATTTGCTGTTACTGCCTTTGTTTAAAGATTGTAGTTCTCTTCAGCTGTACCTATGTAAAAGCTGTCACGTACTCTTAATTGCAGGAATGGTTTGAAAAGAAAATTAGTTGATTATTTCTTATTTTATACTATTTTTGTCTGCAGGAAGAGGAGGAAGAACCAGAAGGAAAAGCAAGTGATGCAGAAAGTTCTGAGAGTTCAGATGATGAAAAAGGCTGGGTTGAAGAGGTCAGGAAACAGCGCAAGCTTTTACGCCAAGAGGAAAAACTGAAGCGGCAGGAAAGGCTCAAGGAGGATCAGCAAACATTACTGAAACCTCAGTTTTTTGAGATTAAAGAAGGAGAGGAATTCAGAAGCTTCAAAGACTCTGCCAAAAAACAAAAATTAATGAAGTAAGACTAATGCTCCTATTTTAATAGCTGGGGGTGGGTGATTCTCAAGTATTTCCCTACCATGCAGGCCAGTGATGTTTTGGCTTGGAAGCACTTGCTAGTAAAGCCACATCTGGTGATCTGAGGATATAACTTAAAGTGACATAGTCGTTGAAAGCTTTGTTTTCTAGATAAGCAAATGCACTATGCAAATGGAATGAGTAAGATATTATTATTATTTTGAGTCAGGTTGGAGGATCCATTACTCAGTGTTGGTGAAGTGCTCTTGTCACAGATAACAGTCACGTCTTGTGAGACTGGTTATGTTTTTCCACCAGTGTCAGTATGAGGTTAACAGACTGAATGTTTTTCATCTGACCTTCTAAAAGGATGTAGAATGCTACATGAATAGTCACTGCTTTGGGAGTAGGATCAAGGTTGGTCAAGACAGTAAAAGAAAAATTGTTTTGTCTGGGTATTTTTATGACATCTAGAAGTTTTCAAAACCTACACTGTCCTTATAATGTCAGGACTTTCTGTTTCTGTGTTTCTTTTTGCAATACAAAATACCAGGCTAGGAGGGTGTTTGTTAAGTGTAGTTTTTTTGGTTTGGTTTGGTTTTTTCATTTCCTTAAATTGATGATCATATGAAATAATGGGTACATGGATAAGCATGTCAAACTAAAGAAAGAGCACATTAAATTAAAAAACTTGGCTTTGAGGTGCTCAATACCTGCAAATCTCATTGATTTAGTTTTTTCGGAGGTGAGTCGAGCCCTTCAGAAGATGAGATTTAATAGCCTTTTATTGTTTGGAGCACAAACACTCATTAAGCCTTTCAAGACAGTAGCTTCAAAGTTCTTGCAGCACAGTTGGTGCAGAGCAGAATTTTGACTAATGTTGGGCTTGGAACATGGAAGCGGCTTGTTGGAATGTTGGAAGCGGCTTGTTGGGCTCATGGATGGAGATGGATCTCATAATAAACATTTTGGTTTTACTTAGAATGAAATTATACAGTCAAAGAAAAGAAAGTGAATAATATAATGGGGCTGTTTCTTTATGTCACTAATGACTACAGTCTAGTTGTTTTATAATGGACAAAAATTTTGATAAAAATTCAGCCTTTTAACTAGAATGATCATGTAAAAGGGATTTTTAAGTATTAGCAAGACAGTGTTCCTGTGGTAGTCAGATAGTCTATGATTTCCATGTTGCACCTGTAAGACCTCTTTTAAGTAGAAATAGCGGTATTTTAGAAATTGGGATTTATAGCAGTTCTGCAGCACCGATTCCCATGTTTTCCTTAGCTGTTTTTTATCAGCAAGTAATTTCGCACAGGGATTTTTCTTTGGTTTTTTTATTGGATATACCCACTTATTCTGGACTTTTAACTTCCGTAGATATTTCCGTTGACTTTCTTCTGATTGTTTTTCTTTTTTTCTTTGTTCCAGAAGATGAAGGAACTTTTTAATTTTGTCAATTTTTCTTCTTTGTCAGGAGAAAATCCACTCTGCACACTAACAAAGTATTATAGATTAAAAATACTTTTTTTTTACATTGTAATTAGGTTTATAGTCATATTAGCTGTAACTTGGAAGGAGCCTGAAACACTGGTCAAATGACACTGTATTCTCAGTGCGAGTGAAATACCTCATTAAAAGGCTCTATGGCTGCAGCCTACTCATATACTGTTCTTCTGCACAAATTCAGCTGCTAAGCGCTAAAGCAAATTCTCAAGGACTCTCAATTTGAAGCATAAAGATTTCATTTTATTCAAAACATGGAAGGCTTAAATGTGAACGAGGGTGTGGAAATTCAAGTAAATAAACCAAGACAGGCGTAAGGAAGAGAAGAAACATGTAGAAAAAAATAATGCCGTGTAGCACAGTGTGGTAGGTGTAAAACTTGGTTTGATGGGTAAAGGAAATTTTTTCTTTTGGTTTTAAGGGAGCAAAATAATTTCTTCAGCCCAGGAGAAACAAAAGCAAATATCACAGACCTGTCCAGTAGATGAAGGAATATCTGTGATGACATAAATTGTGAAAAGACTTTTAAAAGACTACTTTTAAAGAAAGGAGAGCCTGTCTTAAGATTCGCTGCTAATAGATACCCTCTGTGGTTGGTGCACAGATGGGATATAGTGTAAAATGAAAAAAATAAAGGAGAGGAATTTGAGGACAGAATAGAATGACCAAAAAAATTAATGTGGTAGCGTCACTACCTTTGTTTTCTGAGTTGCTGTTATTGAATTGACTTACGTGGGTTTTTTTAATCTTCATCTAAGCAATTAGCTCTATACTCACTGATCCCCTTTGTGCTCATCCAAGCATTGCTCTCCGTATGGAGTTTGGTGTTCCTCAAATTCTTAGAAGAAACTTAAAAATCAACAGCCGGTATCTGTTTCATGTAATGCATACCTGATATGATTTTGTAATCATAATTGTTGTGAGCTAAATTGTTTGGTTAATAAGCATTTTTACGTATTAGAATTTTATGAAGAAAATAAATATGTTTTGTGCAGGCCTTATTCAGTGATAAGTAGTCAGCATAAAAGTAATTAATTCAAGTAGCATACTGAAAACAGGAAAGACTGTAGTGGCATGTACATTCTGGTGAGGCTGGCATGTTTTTCTTTGATTTGATATATCCAAGTTATGGAATGATGGTCTGTGACCAATATAATTAAGTACCTTAATACCTTCACTACGCATTTAATGGCTAGATGTTCTTTTTTTCTCTAATCATATAATGTTCTACCTGAGGAAACAGTTTATGACTTATATAAAACTGGGTGTTTCTTTTGACATGTTCCTGACTCAGCACGGCTCCAAGCCCAACTTCTAAAGCAGTGGTGCGTACTATAAATTCCTTCCTAGACCAACAGTCTACGCGTTTCTCTGCGCAGGAAAGCTGCAAAATTTACTTATGGTTCTATAAAACGCCTTGTCTCAAATCCATCTACATTTAATTTTCCCCTTTTCTACTCTTACGCTTGCACAAGAAACCTGCAAATCCTTGCTTTGTTTCCCTACAGCATAAGTTTCCTACCTCGTAACTTGAAAGGAAACCATAAAAGGAAAGGATTTTTATTTGTGTGCTGAGTTCTTTTCATTTACTTGATGTCCCTTTAAAGAGCATGTTACTGAGTTAAAGCATGTCAAAATTAAAAACTGTAGTAGTCATATTTTATAAAACGTATGACAGTCAATGTATGTGTCTTTAGAGGTGGCCAAGAAAGCCAACAAAAGCATAGTTGATATTCCTAGGTGTTGCTGAAGAGGTATTCTTGTTTTACAGCAGGAAAAGTCCTGAAAAACTGTTCTCCTTATAATGAGGGGGAAAAAAAGTGCCTGGGTAATTTTTTGTTTGATTTTTACATTAGGGCAGGGGAATTTGCTTCTCATAACACTGTAAATTTATCCCGTGAATTAATTTGTTGAGGAAGATGTGAAAAAAGCCCAACCAAAACAAAAAACCCAGCTGTTGTTTGTGTATCAGCATGTACAATTCACTGTCACTTGAGGTCCGCACATTTTCAGATAAATAGAACCATACCTATATTTTTTCAGTAAGATTACAACCCCACGGCATGTTGCTAGTATCTACTCATTTTAATTTTTCTCCTGACTGAAGCAGTGTCTAGGCAGTCATGCTAAATAATTGCTGGGTAGTAGCCATATTTCTCCAGTTCACTTTCAAAGGGGAGAAAAATGGGACTTCGCTTGAATGTAGAAATCCCACCACAATGTTGGTGACTGATCTTCTGCCACAGTTAGCTCTAAGGCTTAGCTTGTCTTTCCGATTCACACAGATGGAACAAGTTTTTACATGTACTCAATGAAAAATATACTACAGAAAAAAATACAATCAAAGTACCTAGTCATGAGAAATAAAGTAGTTCTTGACAGTAATTTTTCATTGTTAATCTGAAAAGTCTTTGTTACATAAAATGGCTCATTAACCAAAATTCAGTGGACTTCAGAGACTTCATGCAGAGGCCACAGCCATGAGTTCTTCATACACAGTAAATGCCATTGACTCTGGTAGCTGCTAATCATCTCTATTTTTATGATGATTTATTTTCCACTTTAAAACTTGTACAAAAAATGTCTCTTGGCCCTCTTCAGAGGGAGGTAATGAGGCACTAATAGCATCTCAAATTGCAGAAACTAATTTTGTTTACAGTTAGGAGAATGTTTTCTAAGCACATGCAGAGTGAGTTTGATCGTACAAGCCATGTCATATTCTCAGAGGGTGCTACTTACTCGTAGGCCCTGCATTATAGGAGAAGGATGAGCCGTGTGGGGACTCACAGGTGCCTCTGGGGAGGCTGGCTGAAGCCAGCACTGTCCTTGCCTGCGTGCCTCCCCCCTGAGCCGGAGGCTACGTGGGAACAAGGCGTTTTTCCATTCCTAAGCTGTTCCAGTTTACAGCCCAACTTAACTGAAGTCAGCAACCATGATATTAAATACCAGCTCACAACCTGGAGCAATGTCCATGTGTCTTGCTTTTGCGGGGCATTAACTTCCAGTGGAGGAGAGCTGAAAACAGTCTCAGTTTCAGCCACACCACCTACCTCCTTCTTCACTGAAAAGCTGGAGTCTGGAGCCTGAGGGAGAGGCTATACACCAGTTTGCTTACAGAAACTCAGTGATAAGCACTGTGCTTGAAGGCATATGCTTCTGTGGAGCTCCTGTCTTGAGCCCGGGGTCTGTCTTTATCACATTCACTTGTTTATATTGTTCTTTTATTCAGAAAACTACTTAGACTGTTGTGGGCGCGGTGTCCGAACAGTCATTTGTGTTTGGATTAAGTAGTGAAGTGATTCATTTGGTGATTAATTCATTCTGGTGTATAGTCAAGCTTACTTCCTTCCATCAAAAGTGTTTCCAATTCAGAAGTTATAGGATTTCAAGAAAACTGAATATCTGGCCTTACTTTTTTTTATTTGTGCAGTTTAATATCCCCAACTTTTTTGGACATTTCATAGAAAACTATGGCAATAGAAGGGTGTGGTTTCTTTCTCAACTAGGGTCATGTTACTTTTTAGCAGCAAAAACAATGAACTTTACATAAATTTTAAAAATGTTTCTACTAAAAGGGAATGATTTGAATTTGTCTTTCTTTCTGTTTCCCGAATGTTTATTTTTTTAGTTATGACATTTCAGGGTTTCAGAGAAACTGAGATTTGTTTTGACTGCATTATCAACTTTTATTACAGTAAAAAGATGGCAAAAACGAGGCTAATGTTAGTTTTTCTCTGCAGGAAAACTCTTGAAGATCGTTTAAAGCTTGAAGAAAAGCTTGGCACACTCAATGTGTCTGACACCACAGTAGGCAGCAAACAGGCAACATTCAAATTAAAGAAGGTGAGCTATATATACATATATATAATTTTTAAGATAATGCACAGGTAACTTTAGTTTCTGCATGAAAGAACAGGAACTTTAAAACCATCAAGCAAATGTCCCTCTTCATTTCTTTATAAGCTGCCAACTCTTCAGGTTCTTGCCAAGAGAATGAAAGCCTCCGGTAGTGCTCTGTGTGTTTATCCCTCATAACTCAGGCAACACTCATAAAATCTTACGTTCCGGCGGAAAATAATGGCTCGCGTCTTTTAATAGTTTGTTTGCAGAGGTACCACCAGCAGCTTGTGACCTTGCCTGACTTCAGTGCCAGCACTGATCAGATCTCGGTCTGCTGGTCCAAGCACAAGTGAGGGTGCTGCAGGGGACAGGCTTTCTCTTGGTTTAGCATGGTGAGAGGTCTCAGCATGATAGAAACAGAGCTTCAAACCACCTTTATTATTGACCTTATGTAACACGGGTCACAGGAATGAGCTGGTCCTATACCGGTTGTCATATATTCCATATGGAGTGTGTGGTTGACTGCTGCCTATTTACCTTTCCCAAGGGTTTTGATTTTCCATTCTAAAGAATTTTGTAGATTGCATACAGGTGATTGCTTTATAATGTGGGGACAGTTAAATAAATGCCTGTGTGCATCTGCTGCTGCTGCAGAACATTTAGGGATTTTTTCACCAGAAAATTGCTTTAGAACTGAGGAGAGGATTCATCTTAAAAGCTGAAGACTCATATGAATTGATACTTGACCTGACAAAATTTACTTTGGTTAAAATTAGTTTTCCTCAGGTAAGCATCTTTGCTGTAACACATTTCTCCTTACCACTGGTCAAATCCTGTTGTCGCTGGTAAAACACTGTCACAAAAATGGCTAAGTAGTTATTTGATTGTCACATTGAATATGCCTAAAGGAAAAAAAAATCAGATTTATTGACTGTTTCTATCTTACTTACTTTGCTGATTATTATCTGTTTGCAGATGTCCTTTTTCATCTGTTTTTGATTCCTATATTGCTGGAATTTAAAATGAGACTGTGGAATAAGTCGCAACTTCCTCTGCAGTGCCATGAAGGGTAACCTTTCTGGCGATTTTACCAACTCTGTAACTGATATGTTGGTGTCTCACAGCTTATTAAATGGGCTTTGCAGGGCTTCAAAGCACAGGTTTTTTTACAGCAGCTTTAACTGAAGAAGTGCAAAGCCACAAGGTTTCTTGCAGTTGGTGGTGCACACTGAACTGTCACCTTTTACTGACAGTTTTGTAAAGACTTGGGAGCAAGGTAGACAGACCTTGCAGGAAGAAGACAGACACAGCAGTGGTTCAGAATGCCAATTTTACTTGATTCCATCAGATAAGATACGGCTTTAAGGGTTTTTTTAATTATGGTGCTTCTAACATATATGGATTTTCTTTTCCTGACTGTTTACTGATACTGCTTTATTGAAATATGTACATTGTAGTCATCTGAATTTAAAAGATATTTAAAAATCTAATTTAAAGAAAAATAATGCATTTACAGTGGAGATATTTTCTCCTATCAACAGAACAACAAAGTAAGACTTAGAAGTCTTCTCTCAAATAAACAGACTTTGTGTATATCTTCTGAAGTCCCAAGGAATGGAGCAGGGAGAGCTAGGAGGAAGCCATGCTAGGCAGTCTTGGCACTGCTTTTCAGAGGATGAAGAGTTGGAGTTGACAAGCCAAAAAAGGGATTTTAATGTTACTTGAAACATCAACTTCCGCTTTGTGATGCCCTTTCCTCAAAGGGCAGGTGTATTTAGGAGTAGGTGGAGAGATTAAGTAGGGGAGAGAATTGTCCTTCCATAGGGTTGGTATCCCTTCAACTCCTAAGTCAGAGGAACTGAGGCTGAACTTGGCTCCTGCAGGTGTGGTATGTTGGCAGCCTCCCGATGCCCAGCTACCACTGACAGATCCAGTGATGAAACTGTTTGTCATTGATGTTTCACAGTTTAGTTTTCGGGGGATTTGGATGTGGTTCCTACAGTGTGGCAACTTACTTTTCAATTTCGATATGCTTTATCATAGCAAATAGATCTAACAGAATAGCAGGCTTTTGAAAATACCGGAGTACTTCTACTATTAGGACAGTATGGAAGACATTTTAAAAAACCCAAACCATCAAATTTCTAATGTAGATCAAGGTCATTTAGTTTCAGTACACTATAAGTAGCTGTCAACATGAACTTAAGTAAGATTCATCAAGAATGTTTCAGAAGAGGTCTGGAGACAGAGAGAAACTACTTGTATTTTCAAATAGTGGCTTTCTTGTTGCTCTACTTGCAGTGAAAACGGGAATTAATAAATTTCATCACGGTCTAGAGACCAGTAGCTTTTTCTGCCTTGATACCAGTGTGGGCTGATTGCTACATTTGGTAAACTGGTTTGTGTCTCACCTCAGCCAAAATGCTGTCCATGCAAGCAAATCTCTAGCTCAGCTTAAATGGTGTGTGAATGGGAGACCGGGGGAAAGATGAGCTGACATGAATGCTGTTGGTTACAGAATGAGATGCAGTGGGGATGCGGCTGCATCCACGGTGGTAATTCTGTCACACTGTCGGTGCAGTTATCCTGGGCTGCTTGAAATTGCTCGAATTGCTGGAGTACTTTTAGCATGGACAGTTGCCTGAGCATGGCTAGTTCAAGTCTGTTAGTTCCAGTTTATGCTTAGTGTAAAGACAAGCTGTAGTCTTCCAAAGAAAATAGTAGTTTATGGCTGTAAGAGCCATTTCATCTACATGGTGCATAAAGTAAACCTTTCCAGCGTGTTTTTGATTAAGAGAAGAAACATTAATAGAGCATGTGCCACAGGAGCAGAGATTTAGAATTACTTTCGTGTAGAAAGTCTTTCTAGAACTGCATACAGCATATCAAACACTTTCAAGAACTCCTAAGAACACATTTTAGGAAACGTGTATGCTTCAGCAAACTTAACTAATTGTTCTGTCTTTTTAAAATTAAATTGTGCAATATTAAGCCTGACAGATTTCCAGAAGCATTTGGACAACAGTCTTGGGCACATAGTGTGATTCGGGCCAGGGAGATTCCTGTAGGGCCAGGGGTTGAACTCAGTGATACTTGTGGGTCCCTTCCAACTCAGCTTATTCTGTTCTGTGATTCTGTGGTTAAATTTGAAAACACTAGTTAATCTAAGTAGATACTAAGTACCCACAAATTGGGATCTATGTTCTTAAGGGTATTTAAACGTAAATTCTGGAGTGTATTGTTAAGCATTGCTTTTTATCTGAAATACATCATTCACTGGTTTTTGAAATCTTTATGGTAAACATTTGCTCTGAAAAACTTGGCATGATAATGCCTAAGGATATCCAGAATTAACAGGTACGGTCTGACACAGGATAGCATGGGGCAACTAATTGTAGCACTTCCAGACTTGCTTAGTAGAATTCTGACTTGATATATTGATACTGGGACAATGAGGTGATGTGTAAATTTACAAGAACCTGAGTCTATTTTTGTTTTAATATTCCAGTCAGAGCAGCAAAGGAAACAGCAGGAAGCTGAGAAACGGCATCGTCAAGAGAGGAAAAGTCTTCGGCGCTCTGCCAGTCATCTCAAGAGCAGACCTGGAAGAGGACGACTATTTCATTGATTTATATTTTTTTTTTTTTAAAGAAACTTTGTACCTCATTTTTCATTTGAAAAAGGGGCTTTTTCAAATTGGGACATAGTACCAATGAATTTGTATTTTGATTCATTGGCGAACACAAAACCAGAACTTCCTAAACCTTGTGTTAATTATTGAAGTTTATGAAAGTTAAAGTACTGACCAAAGGAAACTATGAATATGGTCCAGTGTGAACTGTATTTGTTCAGAAATCACCAGCAACCGGTTATTGTGTTACCCTGGATGTTTTCTATATAAGAATTTATGTACACAACGAGGCTGCCTGTCTTTTGTTTAACTTAAGAGCCGTGAGTTTTCGTTTCTGAAATCTTTGTGACTGCTTAGATAGAAGATCAAGGGTAAGTTATTTTGTCTAAAAGCTTATCTTTACAAGGGCACAACAAACTTTTCTGGTTCTTGAAAGGTGACACACAATTGTATTTTTCAAAAACTGACTTTGGCTTTACATTCTTGGGTTGCCTTTAGTAGCGAATGGTACAAATGGTTGTCAGGAGGGCAACTGAGAATGCCTGATTTGGGTTCCTTTGAGTCATTCTGTAAGGAAACCTCTCTTGCCACACCAGTGTACAAAGGGGAAGCTTAGAAGGGTAGTCCTGTTAACTTGGATTTTGTAAATACTGCCTTAACTCATGTAAAACCTGCTCCTGATGTCTCTGTTTTGGAAAGCCAGCCATGGTTCAACATAGATCAAGTGGTGTACGTTCACATAACAAGCACTTTAAGGCCATGCCAGTAGTCTCCTATGCTTCAAAAAAAAGAGTTTCGTTAAACAACTTAAAAAAACCTAGAACCTAAGGAGGTCACTACTTTAGCAAATAAATTAATTTTTACCTTTGATCCTAAAAGAACCTTTTTATTGCTTTTTAAAAGCCTTTATAAATTGCCTTTTTGCTAGGTAAAAAAAACTCTGGACTTAGGATCCAGCAAGAATCAACAGTCTCCCTGTCACTGTAAATCTTTTTAAGAGACTTGTAGGTTCTTAAGTGTTTTGCTTTATAAACCAGAGGGGTATTAATCTGGTCAGGTCTCTTGGACAGTATTTATAGAATCTTTGCAGTTACTTCAGTAAAAGCCTTCATTTCTCATAGCCTGATATTTTTGTTGTTGTTGTTGTTAGATGGTAGAAAAATTAGCCACATAGTTAAATTTTTTTTCTCCCTGACACAATTTTACCTGCTTTAATTCCTTCTTGTTTTAATTATATTGTTCCCTTTTGTTTAAAAAGGCTTTTTTCACCTGATATTTTTATCTTTAAAAAATTAAATTGCACTTATCACCTCTGCCTTTGCATTCAACTAAAGGACGAGTCTTTCAATACCTAGTTTTTTACCTCTAGCTGTCAAATTACTGCATTGTCTATACACTTCTCATGCTTTTTATTTAGCACAGAACTGTTCGATATGTCAGTCTCACCCATGCTGTAAGTACCATTATTACTTCTCCCTAGGCACTGAGAAAATGTGAATGCAGTTGTGGTTGCCTTGGGCTATGTCCCTCTTTTTGGAGTCTTGTCTTTTGACATTCAAGGCTCTGAAGTCCAAATGCAGTGACGAGTTAAAATTTGTACTAGTGCAACATCTTCCCTCTGGAGCATTATGTTATCTCTTAGAAACCATCTGTGTGCGAATCCGGTGTGCTCGCGTCATACCCGGGACTGTATGAACATGGAAAGGTTAACGGGGGAAACTGGCCTCCGTTGTGGTTGATACAGGGGACAGAACTGGCACTGTGTGAGCAGGAATTTGGCAGAGTTTGCTCCTTCTCATGGTGGGCCTCAATCCCATTATATTTGATCAAGAGCTGCATTTATGGTATTTCAGCAATGATTTTGTGGGCTGTCAAGAGCAGTAAAAAACTGTATATGGTTGATCTTCAGGGTGGTAATGAATTGCGTTTGAAATGGTTAACTTTCAGCTTAAAATGAGTGTATTTCTTGTGGTTTGAGATTCTTCTGACTGGTTTAAGTCAGTGTTTTGCTTTTCTTGCACTTACATTCATAATGTAAGTATTGTGATAGTATTGATAATATGTTTAGGTTGAAGCCTATATGATTAAAGGAATATGCTTTGTACTGTTAGATAGAAGGCACATGCAAGCTGCCCTTAGCTTGCCATTTATTTCACCTCAAAGATAGCTGGGATACATTTTAAACACATCCTTTGACCTACTGGCAATGCTCTTCCTAATGCCCCTCAGGACACCACTGGCCTTGTTGGCCACAAGGGCACTGCTGGCTCATGCACAGCTTCTTGTCCTCCAGCACTCCCAGGTCCTTCTCCACAGAGCTGCTTCCCAGCAGGTCACCCCAGCCTGTACCAGTGCCAGGGGTTATTCCTCCCTAGGTGCAGGACCCTGCATTTGCCTTTGTTGAATTTCAAACCGTTCCTCTCTGCCCATCTCTCCAACCTGCTGAGGTCCTTCTGAAGGGCTGCACAGCCCTCTGGGGTATCAGCCACTCCTCCCAGCTTTCTGTCATCAGGGAACTTGCTGAGGAGACCTCTGCCCCTTCATCCAAGTCACTGATGAATAAGTTAAACAATATTGAACCTTGGGGGACACTACTAGTGACAGGCCTCCAACTGGACCCTGTGACACTGATTATGACCCTCTGGGATCTGCCATTCGGCCAGTTCTGTCCCCATTACTGTCCACATAGGGACCTGGCATGAAGCAGGGTCCTTAAGTTTAGGTTGTTGAGATTGATTAAGTAGATTAACAGCAGGTTAAAGTTGTTCTTGAGCAGCTATCTGGGGAAGATTGGAAGTTTCAGTAGAAGCTGGCATATAAATGCACATCATTGCAAATGAATTAACTTCATCACGCAACCAAAGTAGGCATTTCTTTAGCATCAGCCTCGTTTCATTAATGTTTTTCAGTCAGCAGTCACTTCATTTTCCATGCTGCAGGAATCAGTATTCATCCAGAATTGCAATTCCTAGAAGCTGAGCAGCTGCTGGGATCCTTTGTGACATTTAAGGTTCATCCTCTTAAGTAAGTGTGATCAGATGCTGTAGCCTCATGAAAACCCTGATTGTTTCATACGTATGAGAACTTACTGGCGAGAATCAGTTTAAAAACTCACTATAAATAAATGTACAGATAGTAGTTAAATGTGAGTGGAATGCTGGTGAGATAAAGGAATGACCTGGGTCTGATGTGTCACCTGTACTTCAGTATTTTTTACTCCACAGGTAATATGATTTATATTGGTTAGGCTATTAGTCATTCAACAAACATTGAACCAAAACTAATTATCTCATGTTCTTTCCAAAATTCGATTATCAAGCCAAGAATCGTTCTGTGTTCCTGTGGCTGGTATAATTGTCTGAAATTAGGAGCATATACCAGTTTAAACAAATAAGTGAAAAAATTTACTGTACCCCACACTGCTGGTTTTTAATATCTGAACGAAAGAAACGTGATTTTAAAATATTATTACCCTGCATACATAGCGAGTGTGTGTAAAATGTATATGCACATTTTTATACTCATGGGGTTCGTGTATGGAGCTTAAAGCAGGTTTGAGATGTCAAGCTTCAGGAGGAGTTGTGAGAGAGAATGGAACAGTTTTCAGATGACTCCATCTTGCTTTGCAGCAGCCTTTTATATTTGTGTTCTTCATGTTTCCAGGTGTGGAAATGGGGAATATAATTTAATTCCAGGAAGAAAGGACCATGTTTCAGATGCAGGGGTACAGTGAAGCAGTACGGCTCCCTGCCTGGGAAGGTTGTGCAATGTCCATGAAAAGACTTGTGATGTTGGATTAAACATCTGCAGGTATAGATATCCATGTACCTTCAGGTGTGGTGGAGCCTTCCCTGAGGAAGAAGAATGGTTTAATGAACTTTAGAGGACCTCTCCAGCCTGATTACTCTATGAATGTTGCACGGCATAAGGAGGAAGCATGTATCATTAATTGACTGGAATAATTTTCCCCCTTTGTCTCATCCTTCCACTGAATCACTCACGAGTTTTATCTTTTTATCTCTTTCTTAAAGATTAAGTACTTCTTTTGGCATGTTTCCATAGCTAATATATTTTGTCTGATCTTGAGAAGTACGGGGATTTTAAACTGACTGAAAGCACATAAATCTATTAATAAATTTTATCTCTTGATCATTATCTCTGTATTTCAAAGCCCATTTTACTCAACAACTGACTCTTTGTGTTGAACATGAAATAGTCCTGTCACCAAAACGAACAATTTATAGTAAAGCCTGCAGAAAATAATCAGATTCAGCACCACTTGTAGTTTACACAACTGGAAGCAAAGGAATTCCTGCAGTTTAAAGGATCTCTAGGTCATAGAATCATAGATTCGTTTGGGGTGGAAGGGACCTTAAAGATCCTGCCATGGGCAGGGAACCTTCCACTAGACCAAGTTGCTCAGAGCCCCATCCAGCCTGGCCTTGAACACTTCCAGGGATGGGGAGTCCACATATGCTCTGGGTGACTTGTGCCTGTGCCTCACCACCCTCACAGTAAAGAATTTCTTCCTAATATCTAACCTAAACCCACCCCCTTTCAGCTTAAGGCCATTCTCCCTTGTGCTGTCTCTACACTCACTACATGCCCATGAGGAAAGTCCCTCTGCAGCTCTCTTGAAGGCCCCCTTTAGCTATTAGAAGGTGCTCTAAAGTCACCCCAAACCCTTCTCTTCTCCAGGCTGAACAACCCCAATTCTCAGCCTGTCTTCATAGGAGATGTTCCAGCCCTGTGATCAAATTAGTAGCTCACCTTTGTTTTTTAATTTGACCCAGATGATCCTTAATCCGCATGGGGTCTAGTGGCAAATGTCTGTTGATAAAATGACACGTTACTGTGTGTTTGTCCTGTAAGTGGCATTTCCATACGAAATACTTGTGAGTATCCCCTGGTTTGCACTCATCTATCAGCAGACCTAAAATAAGTGGGTTTCTGTACAAGTGAATGAAAACTACAATGACCAAACCATCCATACTAGTGTAAATTCAGAAATGTGTCTGTCTGTTGCTAACTGTTTTTCAGGATCTGCATCTTCTGTTCTTTGCTTAGTGTTTTAGACTATGGAGCATATCCAAGAAGATCCACCCTGAGCATGTTCAGAAAGGAGTCATTTTTATCTTACTCTTTGAAAAGGATTGAGTGCTGTATTTCCTTTGACAGCTATATTTAATTAGAGTTTAAGTGCAATACTTTTTGCAGCAAGATCAGGTACGAGTTGAAAACGCTGTCATTCCCAGTAGGGTTATGCTGAGATTTGGGTCCGTTTACCTATGAAGGCAAGTCCTTGTTCCCATTTAATTCTTCACTGAGTGGGGGCAAAAGTAAAAATTCCACTTCCTCATTAAAGACAAAACTAGGCAGTTGAAGTGGGAAATACCAGCCCAGCCCTAATCAGAATTTATACTCCCAATTCCTGGAACCACCCTTCCCTTCCCTACAGCAGTTTCTGCCAAAGCTGCTCTGTCTCTCCTACTTATTATCTCATTTGAACATCTGTCTCTTTCTTCTGGGGTGCCTCTCTCTACACTCCACTTTTTTCTGTTAATATCAGGATCTCTAGTACAAATTTGTACAGATACAGCACAGATTTGAGAATGAGCACTGAAAGAGTAATAGTAGACTGGTTGTGTATGGGCACATCTTGAGCAGAAAGGATTTGTATGAGCCTGGAGATAACAGAGAGCTGTGGCACCAGAGAGGATTCAGAGAGCTGGTTCACACTCCTGTACATGTTGGTGGCAATAGGCAGGGGAATGTTGCTTTAAACCCCCTAAAATCCACTTCTGCTCTGTGTGTGTCTGTACTGCTGTGCTAGCTCTCCTTCAGTAAGGTCTGGGTGTTTTGGCTGGGATTGGTGTGTTTTATAATTTTTTCAAGAATTTTACCTACTGCATTAGTATAATTGCAATGTACATACATACAGTTACATACATGCACAGTTACATTATGTACACTTACACAAAAAGTTTAGCATTCAAAAGCATTAAAATGATATATTATCTGATTCCAATCATGAATATTATGTCCTTTCCATTTACCAGCATTTCTTCTGTAAATGCATTTTCTTCTGTTTTTTAACCTTTATAATATTGCCACAAATGGAGTGCATACAGCAGGGGTCATAAAAGACCACATGCTTTCCTGTGAGGATTTAATCATCTTATGCAAATGACAGTGTTGTGAAAAGTAATTATCTTGTCTGTTGGGGTTCTGCTGATATTCTTGTAAACTGAATCAAAAGGGAAGTTTCATCATAGCTACTGTGTTTTTCTCCTTTCCCAGAGGTAAATTGTGGGTTGCCCAATGGGACTATGACACTGTTGCACTGAAAATGAGGCAATATTTTAAACAGATCTCCACAGCAAGTAAATATCCTCTATCAGAGATATTTTAGACAGGTTTCAACAAATCCCTTTTGCACAATGTCATGGTAACTGCATTGCTGCAATTTAAGTATCACTAGAAGAGTGTGGAGGATCATTCTCCAGTTCTTAGGACAGGGCCTGACGCTGTTCAGTTTACAAGTACAGACACAACCAGGAGCATCGTGTGTAACATCTCACATGAGCCTGTAGCTGGGGACTGGTGTCACTCATCTGCAACTTAGCCAGTAAGGGAAGACGTTAGAATGATTGGTAACTTCAGAGTTATTCCAGGAAAATTCAAAGGTGACAATCCTTTATTTCCGTAATCGGTCTCCCAAACCGTGAAAGGTTCCAGTTAAAAACTGGAAGAAGGTGGACATTTCTCCAGAGCAGAGGGGAGGCACAAGCCTATGTCAGGTATTCAAGAAACACTTGTCATCCCTGGAGTGGTGGGAACGAAAGCTTGCTTCAGTGAAGGCATTTGGGGTAGATGTGAGGGCAAGGCTGTCGGGATATGCTTGATGTGTAATGTGACCAAAGCAAAGAGGCTTTACTCCCAAGTGGAGAGAACACTGCGCCTCAGGGTGCTGCAGGATGAAATGACCAAACAGTCAAGGCAGGGGGCTCCTTCCCTCCAGATCTCTCTTTCCCTTCTTAAATGATGTGTACATGATGTCCACTGCAACGATTTCTAGAAAGTAATGCCCAGTGGTGGATGTCTGCCTTGGCCTCTAGTGATGCTTTAATGCTTCCTCTTAATCATGGAAAAGTAATTGACCTCTGGTGTCAGTTAAGACATACCGTTATCCCTTGCCTCTGAAGATCTGGGGAATAGGAGCTCTTTCCTTCAAAGAGGCCACCACTTCCCATGAAATTGAAGGAATTCTCATAAAAGGAAATAACTTGGAAAAAGTCACTGTTTAGTAAGGCAGTCAGTAAAGCAGCTGGAAAGAAAGGGAGAGAGGGGGTGTGGAAAATCATTTCAGAGCTGGTCAAATGTTACTCTTAAAACATTTTCCAATTAAAAAAAAAAAAGAGCTTATCACTGTAAATATCAAATTTTCAAGAGCTGAAACTAATCTGCTCTCGTTTGGGGTTTTCAGTGAAAACTTTCAGTGTTTAATTTCATTGCCATTTTCTCCTAGAAGGTGCAGTCCTGTCCTGACCTGCTGTGGTTCTTGCACTTCAGGATCTTCTAAAAACTGGATTTCTCCAGCCGGCATGACAAGGCTGGTACAGCTAGTCAGGTAGAAACAGTAATATAAACTCTTTCAAATATTTTTTATGATTCTGCTGCCCCCCCTCAACATCTGGAATTATTGAGGGTTAGCTATTTGGGCACTATCTAATCACAAGGGCTGAAGTGTTGGGCTGTCTGAACCCTTTTTATCTTCCCTTCCTCCCGGGTAGGCATGGTTTTGACACCTCTTGTTATGTTTTCTCCCCCCTGTTCAGCTCAGGAGGGCAGTGATAGAGGAGCTTTGGGGGCACCTGGTGTCCAGCCGGGGTCAACCTGCCACAGACAGACAACCTCTTCATTTTTTCAGTATGTCTTTAGCGGGTAAGTTAGCAAAACAATTTCTGCACTGAGTAGGAATAGTAGGAATGAAAATTGTTATCAATGCTGATTTTTTTTTTCTCTAGTGTCATTGGAATTAACTAACTGATAGAGCTAAGCGGAAGTGATTTCTTAATCACAGGAAGCCTTGGAGCTTCTGACTTTGGGACTTTGGGACAACCTTACTTCTGGCTTACTTCATGTATCACTTCATCTAGCTCACCATACTGAGTAATGCATTTTAGGGCATCTATACGACTAACTTCAAGATACAAACCAGGCTGAAGAACTAGATGGGCTAAGGATCTGTTATTGTGTAAGGTACTTGTACAGCCAACCAACTTCAACTGTATGAGCTTGTGTTATTCCCACAGGTCAAATTTTCTGTTTCTTGGCTAAGGCAAGAATTGGGGCCGGCCTCCGGGCTTGCTTTGAGTTCAAGTGTGCTTGACTCTGAACACAGCTCAGAAATCCCCAGGACAAGGCTGTCCTAAGAGTTTGGCAGCATCCATGTCTCCAGCCTTCCCTCTGAGCAATCTTCCTGCTCTTTTTTGAAAGCCTTCTGTATGTCAGTGCATTTCAAAGCTGCTGTATCTAGAAATATCTTCCCTATTTCAGCAAGGTACCACAGGCTCCCAGTGGAGCTTAGGCAGTGTTCCCTCACCACCAAGTTGAAAAGCAATAGAACCAAAACTTTCCGTAGGAGATCTTACTTTCTTCCATAAATATGAAGGGTCTATGAAAGTAAAGTTGACCACTGGTTTCGGAGAAAGGAGTATTAAGCCCTAAGGCAGAAGGACATAAATACACAAGGGACGGTAGCTATTCTGAGGCACTTCAGTCAGTTTCTAAATCAGATGATGTAAATGCCTCAAAGCAAGAAATTTGAAAGCTATTCAGACAGTTTTCTTTGAACGCTGTTTTGCATGTGGATTTCAAGCATTGAAAGAGGGAAATTCTCTTATGTCAATGGGATCTCACGTGCTGTAACTGGAGAAGCAGTGATAACATGTGAGCGAGCTGTGGTGCCATGCTCCAAATCCCTCAACAACAGACCTGTAGCTCAAGTGAACTAAACTAGCATGTGATCATTGAGAAAGACTTTTCTCTCAATTGAAAGTCTTACTTGGGTATATAACCACCCAGAGGCAGGGAGAACTAATCTGAATGGCTGGTAGGTAATTTGTATTGGTTCTCATGGATGCTGCTTGCATTCATTACAGAGAACCCATTGCACAGGATGAACTATTACTGAATCATTTCTTGAAATTATCAAACATAAGACATCTTTCATCCCACATGCAGACTTTGAACTGATACTGAATAATTTTTTCAATTCATATTCTTGGGCTTTTGTTCCAGCTGAAGATCTTGTCTTTTCCATCTACACAGCTTCCAAAACAACAGGGTCGACCCTGCTGCTTTGGTGCAAGGCACACTCTTGCTGGCATTGGAGGAGCTTTACTTGTGTTGAGATGATGTTGGCTGTATATTTACTGTGGCAATGACAAGGTACTGCCTGGCTTACTCGTTGCCTGTCAGTTTGGGTGCTGTTGAGGGGAAGGAGTCTGTCATGCTGGGGTAAGGGGAAGTGGCTGTGTAGGTGTTAGAACTCCTTGGCTCTCAGAGCTGCTGCCCTGGCCCCTCATGGTGACTGGGCAGAGCAGACCGTGGTTTCTGTTCTGCTTCAGAGGCCAAAGTCTAGCAGGGTGCTCCGCTTCAGAAATCAGATCTGCTGTATGCTTTTCACAAAGCCAGTTCCTGGTTGCCAGATATTTCCCAAAGTGAAGTGAGGATGCAGGAAAACACTGAAAGCTGTGTAAGATTTCTGTTGTTCCATTGCTTCACACACATTCCCAATGTATGTGCCGTGGTGGGTCTCAAAATCAGAAGAGATGAGAGGAGGAAAATGTCTCAGAAGAACAAGGTGGGACAGAGGCAGAAAGATGGGGACAAACATTTTAGCAGGGCCTGTGGAAATAAGGGTAATGGTTTTAAACAGAAAGAAGGTTGATTTAGATTATATATAAGGAAGTTATTTACAATGAGTGTGATAAAACACTGGCACGGGTTGCCCAGAGAGGTGGTGGATGCCCCATCCCTGGAAACATTCAAGGTCAGGTTGGATGGGGCTCTGAACAATCTGATCTAGTTGAAGATGTCCCAGGCTTTTGGCAGGGGGTTGGACTAGGGGACCTTTAAAGGACCCTTTCAACCCAATCTATTCCACGATTCAGTGATTCTAGAAAGTGAAAGTTTTCAAATCCACGGAGTGTTTCTGTCAGAGCACTGTCTTAACTGCTGTGGGAAGGAGTTGAAATTTTGGTCTGCTCTGATGGACAAGACTGTTTACATCTTTGATTTCCTGACAGTACGGCACACTAGGCACCAGGAAGGTGGTTAAATGCAAATAAATTCTGCCTTAAACAGAAGGTAGGGGAAAAAAGGTGCATTCCCTGCTCTGAAATTGGCGATGTAATTAGAGACCGTATTTGTCAAAACATCCCTGTTCCCAGTTGTTGTCGCTAATGATTTAAACCAAAGACATCCTTTTCTCTGGAAGATACAATTAGTGAGGAATAAAAGAGGATCTTTAAAAAATATTTATAGAGAATCAGAACAATACACTGGGGTTTTTTCTTCTATTTTACTTCTGAGCTAAAGAAGACCAACAGAGTCTACTTTTTTGTGGTTTGTGCCCTTGAAACTCTGTGGATCCTGCTCACAAAGATGACTGGAGCCACCGTCAGGAACAATTGAGGTCTTAAATGCCATTTTTAGTTGGGATTTATATGTAGAAGGCTTTATGGTTTCCCCCAGAGAACCGCTTCAGCATCTGTAGGTGACTGTATAGGTTTCTTCCATGGTTGCAGGATTAGTCGAGGGCAATGGGATTGCAAACTGACAGAGCACCTGGAGAGAGGCAAAAATGCTGTGAACATTTGCAACCTCAGATGAGTTGTTTTTTCTTTCGTGTGACTTTTCTTTGAGCAGTGCATAGTTATGGTGTAGCCCATGTTGACATGGAGATGTGATTTGTTCCTACAGCAGCAGCTTCTACCTATTACTCAGCCAGCTCCCAGCACCATTTAGCTTGGGAACAGCCTTAGCTGGAAATGGCTTCTGTGTACTCTTCCAGCTTCCCCTTGAAGCCTGCAGATTTTTGCTTCCACAACATCTACTGCCACTGCGTGGTGTGACACTTCCTACTGTTAATGCTGTGCCTGGCTCCGTGGCTTCACCTGAGCTTCATTCCAGCTGTTGGCTTTGAGGAAACAGTGAGGCAGCTGTTCCATTCTCATCCCTTTTGTGTAAATACTCTTGATTTTGCAGACTTCTTTCATGACCCTTTTCAGTTGTCTCTTTTTCAGACTAAGTCCTGAACTATTCAGTAACTCCTCGTACAGGTGTCCCATGTTTGGGATATCCGTAAATATGCCAACAATTCAAAGTACTTGGCTTTCTAAAAAGCTCTTAAAAACATATCTTGCCTTTTGCTTGGAAAATAGGCTTGGTCTCTGTCAGTTCTCAGGGGGTAAGAGGAGAGGTCCTCCTGTGGGTTTGTAAATTGTTAGAGACAGGAAAGAAATGATGGCAGTCAATAGGCAGTTTCTCTGACAGGAAGAGGGGAGCGGGGTGTTCCCAGGGACCCTGTGCACTTCTGTGTATTTGTAACAGATTTGGAAAGATAAATCATCACCCAGGAAAGTAAGAAATAAAGAAGGCTGCACAGAGCTGTAGGAAAATTCAGTAAACCTGAGTAGAAAACAAAGTGACAGCTGTCAGCATGACATGATGTGACATGGCAGTGGCACATCAGCTGTGCAAAGTGATAGGGACAGGCAGGAAAATCCAGTCAGCTGCAGCATCAGACAGTGAGCTCTCAGCTCACTACTGGTATTCAGAAAAGATCTTGGAAAAAGTTGTCTGCAACCATTGATTCAGTGTTCAGCAATAGTCCAAAGTTATTGGCAATGAGAGGAGAGGAATATAAAAATGAGTAACTAGTATCTGCACCATACATAAGGCTCAAGAGCTCCTGTACTGTGGATGTTAGGTTGAGTTCTGGTCAGCTCACTGTGAGAAAGGTTGTGGTTTAACTATGCACTGAAGAGAAAAAGCCTTTTTTATAAGAGACATGCAGAGCTTCCTTGCAAATAAAGATCAAATAGTGGGGAACACTTCAGCTTGGAAATAGAGACAACTGAGCAGTCATATCATAGAAACTTATAAAATAGTTGGAATGGTGTGTAAAAGAAGGTTGCAAAACTACTATTAAATATTCTTCATGATGTAAGATCCACATACTATCAAATAAAATTATTAGGTAGCAGGTTTACGACAAGCATGTAGAGTTACGTGTATGATAAACGTATACATTGTGAGACCAGTTATCTTAGGCTATTACGGAGGCCAAATGTAGGTATTAGTCCTAGAAGAGGTGAGATGTCTGCTGAGCTTTATTGTACCTCAGAACCTGGATGCCATCTCCAGCTCAAGAAACCTTCAGTGATTGCCTGAAGCTGGAAGCATTTGTTGAGAAGCTTTGCTCTGTACTTGACCAGTTCCTTATGCCTTTCCTTACATATCTGCAATGGAGCAGGGAACTTTGCTTTGCCTATAGTTGTCTGTGAGTGGGCTGAAGGCTGTGAGATTTCCATCACAGGAGCTTAAGAGCAGATTAGCTAAACACCTCAGTGATGCAGGGTAGGTAGAGCTTATCCCCCTCCAGAAGCGAAGCTATACACAGGGTCCTACAAATGTCACTTTGTCCCATTTCCTGCAATTCTATGGAAACAGTGAGTGAAAGTGCCCACCTCTCCACTTCCCACCCCTCAGTTGTCATCAGGACATGGCAGAGAGGGGTCCAGGGTGCTAAAGGGCAAGAAAGGCTGAAACCAGGACAGAGTCAGCAGCAGGTGTGCAGTCCCCTCACCACTGGAATCATGGTGGAGGTGGAGGGTGAGTCACGCCTCTGAAGTGCACCGGCACAGACACGCCAGGATGTGGCTCCAAGGTCAGGCTCAGCCAGAGGAGGGGTCTGTGGGTGCTGGAGCTGACATTGTGTCAGTCTGGTGTGTTACTGGCCTGCCCACAACAGAGTGCAAGGGGCAGAACGAGGTTGTTCCAAGCTCCAGAGGAAAGGAATTGCAACCACTGAGCCTGTAGGAATGAGCTGCTGTTGTAACATCACAGCAGAAGTGGTGACAGTCCAGATGAAACACCTAAGGAGCAGTTTCACAACACATCTGGCCCATGAGCTTTCCATGGGAAAAAGAGCAGAACACAAATGGGCTCCATCCCTGCTCTTCCTTTCTCCTTTTGGTTAGATTGTGGTTCTGGACTGCAAGCCAGCCTGCAGGGCCCTGTTGCGAGATGCAGGGTGCAGATGCTCGTGCATTTCAAAATGCACGTTCTTCAAGACAATGCATTGGGGAACTTATCACTGACTTGAGTCTTCTTACTGCTCTTTCTGCCCCAACAATACCAATCCTTGTAGATACCACTGAAAATGGGCAGCAAGGGACTCGAAGAGCTGGGAACAAAACATGAAGGAAATAATCAAGAATTATATAGTTGCAGTTACAGAGATGAATTGAGCTCACAAGGAATTCAAAGAGCATAGCAAAAACTAGCATTTGTAAATCACAGCATTCAAAGAAAGGTACAAGCAGACAGTGGATTAGTGCATATTCCCTTATGTCCTCTTCAAAAATACCTGAAGATTTATGTGAACGATAAGCTTCTTTTTTTTTTTTCTCCCAGGGTCTTACTTTGAGGTCTTCTGTTATTAACAGACAAGTACTATTGCCAGGAAGGTAGACAAACCTCTAATTTTCAATCCCACTCATTGGCTTTCAGTCCAGGAGACTGGAGCTGCATCTAACCACAAATACCCAAGCCTGGAAATCCCTCCTCAGAGGCAAAGCAGCTTCCAGGCTCCAACTAGGTATTATGAAGAAACCTGAAGATGCTTTCCATGGCCATATCATGCATGTTATGAGGCTGAGCAGTCTGAAGTGTTTGATGGCTCCTGCCCAAGTCAACCTCATGGTGTCTACCACATATGAGTAACACCCAGTCTGTGAACCACAAGTAAAACCACTTCAGTGTAGTTCCATTAAGTTATGTTATACAAATAAAAATTGAGAACAGCTCCCTGCAGTCCACAAATACCTTCTGCTTCCACAAGTCCTCTCCTTTTCCTAGGCAAGATCTTTTCCTAATGCTTTTGAAACCAGAGCAACAAATGAAAATATTTCCAGCTGGTTTTAAACTGTTACTGATAACATCTGAAGTGATTAGAGAGTATGTTTCTTTCATTTGTTTGTTTTTGTTATTTTTCACTCATTAAATAGATGGGGCTTTAAGCAACCTGGTCTAATGGATGATGTCCCTTGGAAATAGATGACCCAGAGGTTCCTTCCAGCCCGAACTATTCTATAATTCTATGAAATGCAGAGATACAGAAAAAAATTAGACCATAAGGGATGTGTTTGTGGAATAAAATCTGGTTGGAAGAATGCTAGTCTTACTGCTAGTAGTCTTGAAGGTGATATTTCTATCATCCTGCTGGAAAATAGAGCCTGACAAGACATAATCTTTGCTGTTCCCAAAGTACTTCTGATTTTTTCTGTTTAAAAGTGTAGTTTTGACCTGTTTAAACTCTGACCTGAATTCTCCAGATTTTTTAGGCAGGACTCTTGAAGGATTCAGGTACCACTCAACACAGGGGCAAGAAAATTGTTGTCTCTTGCACAAGCTGACTAGAGAGGTCTTCATGTCTGCACCCCTGAGCAGCAAGACATTTTGGGGATAGGGCTCGCCTTGCTCGGCAAGCAGGACAGGTGTCCTTTACACAAAATCTCATCTTGGACTGCAGAAGGAAACAACAGTTCTACGGCCCATGGTAAAACATCCCACTGTGAAACACTGCTCATTTGTACACACAGCAGAGGAGACTTCCACAACCGATTCTCTGCCATGTCTCTTCTGTCTCTCTGTCCTAGCGGTGACAAACCTTTTGGATAGGTTTGTCAGCTGCACCTGTGAACCAGCCTTTGGCTTTCGGTGCTGACAGAACAGGGAAAAACTGAATTTTTCATTTGCTTGAAATCAGTTAAAATCAAGCATTTTCAGTTCCCAGCCCACCTACAATAATTTTCGTTCATTTTTCTGTTCCGCACGGCAAGTCCCTTCTCTCTTCCCTCCCCCAGTAAAATTTGCATGTTCCTAATCCTAGGATTTACTTAAGCAACTACAGAGGATCCTGAAATGGCTTCTCCTCCAACTGCTTTGTCTCCAGCTGGAGACAATTACTGATTTGTCCAATTCTCACCACATATATTATTAAGATCAAAGGCAGACCTCAAAACATTAGTAACTAATTTCACTGTTATAGTTCTAATAAAATAAAAGCAGGCCACTATTAGGCAACATCTCTTTTGTATGTGGTAACTTCTTTATTGAATTCTGAGGTTTTCTTCCTTCTCAGATAGAATTAATCATAGTTGCAAGGATCTATGGATTACTGCTGCTTTTAAATTTGAAGCAGGGTGGCAGATGGGAGTAATTTGGGCATGTCCCCAGCAGGAGCATGGAGAGAAGCAGAATCGTGTCAATAATTTGTTTTTTCTTATTCTAATAAAATTCTGCATCCAGTGATAGAAACTCTTATTGTAAGGGTCTCCTTTTATCACAAAGCTTTGCTAGCAGATGTTGATCTATTCTATACCAGTGCAAGCAGGAGGAAAAGAAAGAGCCACAGTTCAGTTGTCTGGAGAGCAGATTTGGGCAAGCGTGGCAGGAGGTCGAAGCTGGATTGACTGTGATGCTCTGCTGTGGGGACCCGGAAGTCCAAAGCAGAGGCTGCTGAAAGGGTCTGGAGAGGGAAAGGTGAGCACCGATTGCCTCTGTACAGGTCATCTAAGCTTGAGAATTGCCACCAGTTAGCGCAAGCAGACGGGCAAATCAATGACGATGAGAGGATTATGTCTGAAACCACCTTACCTGACTTGTGTCCTAGTGCTCAGATCAAGACTGGAGTAGCACCACTCTTGCCAGCAAGATTCACAGCCTAAGAGGAGCTTGTCCCTGGGGCAGTTGGATAGGGCTACCCAGGAAAGAGAGGCATTAAAGATAAAGGACACAGGCATAGGAGCAAGATCTAGAAACTGTGAGAGCCTAAGATCTATCTTTCCATCTCTCCTAAGGTGTGAACTAGCCTCTGGAATGCTGCACTGAAGATGCTCACTGACATTTCCTCTGGCTGGCTGGTTGCTTCTCCTCTTTCATAATGAATGTGGCTGCTGCTTCTTGGGCTGTCAGTGACCTCTGTTGTGGGTAACCCCTCCCCGATGTGCCCCTCCAGGAGCTGGGGGCACTACCAACACCATGTTGCCATACCTCAATCAGCAAGGGGTGTACACTGTAGCTCTTTGTTTGGCCAGGGTGATTTTTGTCACTGAATCATTTTTCAGCACCATTCTCCCCATTGTCACCCCCTAGACTGTCAGGCAATGGATGAGGTGACATGAAGGCAGAGTGTGTGGGTGCCTTTAGCTGGCCTCAGTGCCTGTGTGTGACAGGCTAATCCCCTGTGCATGGGCTGGGTAGCCGGGGTGCTCTTGTGAGCCCCATCTGTCTGGATGTGCTGCAAGATAAAGGGGATGGCTTAAACCACTGTGGCAAAAATTGTTAAAGCTGTTCTGCCAGAGCCTAGAGTTAAAAGAGACCTTTTCCCATGTAGCAATGCCAGAAGAGATGATCACAGGCAACTGGCTGTCACGGGTCTGCTCTGAAGTCCCAGTTTTTGCAACACCCCAATTTAAGCAGTTCCATCCCCCAGCGACTCCTAGAGTACCAATCAACTGGGAAAGCATCCTGCTCACATGGAAAGCTTTGCAGGAGGAACTTGTGTCTTGGAGCTGCAGCTGCTCCGTCAGGGCAGCATGGAACAGGGCAGCCACTGCCAGAATTTCAGCCATGGCTGTCTGCATCCGCATCACCTGGGGTGGCCCTTCTGCCCCTTCAGAGTCAGCCATGGAGCAAATTGTTCTCTTGAGATTTTTACTTTGAGGTGAGTTTGACATCACCTCTGTTTGACCTTTAATCTTCAAACAACCTTTTTTTTTTTAAGATTAGATAATACATGGACTAATAATTCTGTAAAAAGGTGTGGGTGTCGATATGCCCCCTTTTTCACAAGTGCAGCATTATAGATTGGCTATGACCTACCATGGCCGTGTTGTGTGCGTGGCATCTTGCGTCATTACAGCCCCAGAGGGCTTCTCAAAGGCTAATCTGAATGGCAGTCCACCTCGACCCACATGGGCCATTAACTCACTTCTGACTCTTTGCTAGATTTCTTGACTTTCTGCCTGGTGTATTTCAGAAAGAGAAGGGAAAGATGGGATTTCTGCTGAATATAGGCCAGCTCTTCAGCCAGTCGCTGGAGCTTTGCCAGCTCTTGCCAGGTGGAGATTGGGCACTGGCTTTGTCAGATGAAATGTTACCCAGCCAAGATTCAGTGGCATCTGGCTAGATATTCTTTGCTTTCTAAGAGATTTTCTGTTAGTTATCCCAAATACTTTGGTTGTGGATCTGGTACTATCTGACTATAGCTTTTCCTCTAGCTACTTGCAGTGAGGCATTTATGTACACACAATCACAGCAGATAAATCTCTTAGAAAGAGATAATCATAATCTCTTTAATCAGCACATTGTAGTAATCCCTCGTAAACAGACTGGCTTCAGCAAACCTTTTACTAGGTCAGTGTCCTCACTGATCTTTTCCCTCTTCTGTTTTGTTCTGTGTCAACCATATAGCAGAAGGTGTTTTAGAGAGATCAGGAAATTAAATGATTGTGTGTACAATCAGGAGCTGATAATATGCTGGTATAATATGATGAAAATATTGCATGCATATGCTATTTGGTGATAACAAATCTAAGAATAGCAATCAAAGAAACGTAGGAAGAATGCAAACACATATTCACTGTGGTTTAACACATGGCAAATTCCAGTGGCTCCTGTCTTGGGGCATTCCCTGCTTAACCAGCATTACAACATGCTTTTGTTTGTTCCTCATTCACGGTTGGTGCTGCTGACACTGCAGAAGTTACAGTTGTGTTTCTGCTCACACACAATGCTCATATGTTACTGTAAGTGTACCTGTGGGAATGAGTTATTGAAAGAGCAGGGAAGGTGAATTCCACACCTACCTCCAGCAAACTCTCCTTCTCTGCGTTTATTCAGTTGCTGTAGAATCAGTAAAAACATTTCTAAAGGAAAAGTGATTCATCCAAGGAGCTCTGACAAGAGGTCAGCTCTCACTCCAGAAAATGGAGGGGAGTATCTGAACAGAGGAAAGCCAGTGGTGTTGCCTGCGTGCAGCCCCTGCTCCGGCCCTTCTCGCCATGCTGGCACTAACACTTCTGCATACATTTTTTGAAGGAGAGTGTTTCTAAGTACATGCTAGGGCTTTAGCATGCTGACTGCTGCACTGGAGGGACTCCAGGTAAAGCCAGGAGAGCAGGAGGTGTTTATGAAATTGGTGGGGCTCTTCTAAATTGTCAGATTATATTCTCATTTCAGTCAAGGGCCACAAACCCCAAATTTATGGCTGCCTGGGAAAACCAAGAAAGTTTGATGGGAAAGTGGAGTGCCTCAGGCAACCCGGGATTTGCCTTAGAAGAGAGGACAGTGTACCCATTAATGTTTGCGTTCTTTCCCAATTTATAGGTCAGCTTGAGCAGGCCTGCACGCACTTGAAAAATGAATGACAAGCTGCGTCCAGTCCCATGGGTCTTACTCATGGGGACTAGTCCTTACTCATCGGATCGGCCCCCGCAAGGCCGATGAGACTGCTCCTATGATTGAGCCTTTTGGCAGAAAGGCCTCTTCATTCCAACGGGGATCTGTTTGTTTTGCACGCTGTAAAAATGCAGACACCACTGGAAGGCAGCAGGAATTTTACCTGTGCGAGCTCAAATGTGCAAAGGGTCACAAGCCCACCCGGGACAGTCCTGGAGGCCAGGGCAGTCCTGGCACCCCAGTGAAGGTCTTCAGAAAAACGCTCTGAATGTTCATCCAGGCACAGAATTTTTTAGTGTTTTTGCTTCTCATCCTGGAGTCTGCAGAGCATTCCTCTTCCTAGGGCTATGGCAGCAGATAGGGCCCTCATGTATTTTTAGTTGCTGTAGAATGTATGTCATTTAAGTCAATTGAGGAAGGTGGGAATGGAGGCAGAGTGCTCATTCATGTGATGTGTTGCAAAGGACATTTCTCTGTGTCCCTGTTTTACCCCACACAAGCAAAAATTTTGCCACACTCAACTACAGAGCAGCTGGGATCCAGGAATAATGGGAGTAAGCCCCGATGTGGGCAACTGAAGACTGTAAACTCTGCACTAGACTGGTTCCAGGTGCAGAGATCCACAACCCTGCTGATCACAAACATCCCAGGCATCTGTTTCAATGTGGCACCTCATCAGCAGTGTCCTTGGCTGTGGGTGCCGACGCTCACTGTGTTTTCACTGCAGAGATGGATGCGTGGGCATTGCCCAGTGCACAATGACAGTGATGCTTCCTGCCCTGCGGAGCAGACAGCTCCTGTGGGACACAGCAGCACTGGAAACCTCTTCATTATCCCAGCTCCCCATTAAAGCAGTGTCTGGAAGGAAGGATGGTCTTACAGTTAGATTACTGGACTAGTAGGACTGAACCACAGTTGTAGCTTCTACCTGCACTTTCCTGTGTGATCTTGAAAGTCACTTAAAATCTGCTTCATTTTGTTCGATTTTAGGAACAGGAGCAATTCCCTATTTCAGAAGAGAAAAAGTCTTTTATTGTGGCTTAATTGTGAAGAAAATGTTTGTGAGAATTTAACAAGTAACAAATGTGAGAAGCTGATAGGCTGTGGCACTTGCGGATCCTGTTTGATGGTGGTAAAGGTGTCACAGTGGCAGAAGTCCTCCAAGTTTGATGTGGGTTGTTTTTCTTGAGGTGTTTCTTACAGACACACAAAGTTCAGCTTTTGTAGTTAGAGTGATTTTTGAAGCATTCAGCCTAAAAACCAGGAGAGACTTTACTCTGCTGTGAATAACTTTCAGTGATCTATGTGTACGCAAATTTGCCCATGAAGAAAAGTCCTTTCTCATGGTGATCACAAGGCTGCTGTGACAGTACAGTCCTGCAACATGGCCATCACCAACAGATGGGCACAGCACTTGGTAATCTGTTTAAAAACACCTATTTAGGGCCAGATTGCTCTCAGGAGCAGACATCCAGAAGTGCTGAGCCATCAACCTGGAGAGCAGTTGGCTGGTTTGTCTCCACTGTCTTTGCTCCACCACTGAGGACGTGGAGAGAGGGTGAGGACACCTCAGAGAATTACCTGGTAGCCTCAGATGGCATCAGAATTTCATGGTTAGTGGTTTTGTCATCCATGTTTGTCACTCAGTGGAAGGTATTTTTAAGCAGGGATCTCTGTCCCATTCGGTAAAACACTGCTGACCAAATTGGAGTGGGGAAAGGCTTTGCTGCAGAGACGTGGCTGGACCTCAGAACAAAAAGCCAGAAGGGAAGGTGCATAAGCAACTTTGTCTGAGCAATCACAGGATCCTTGAGACCAGCACTGGACTTCTACAAGGTCATATTCTCAGCCAGTCAAAGCTGTTGGTGCCCTTTTCAAGACAGCTGTTCTGCAGAGTGTAAACCCTCAGCTTATAAGCTTGAATTTCTTCTGAAACTTCCTAGGAACTCATTAAATAAGCTAAGAGGGCTCCATAAATGCAATCATTTTAACCGAGGAGTTGGACTTGGCCTGCCCATTTGAATGAAGTGGTGGGCATATTTCACTGACTCTTGGCTGAGACTTTCAGGGTGCTTTAGCTGCCCAGTATTAACCCTCCAGCATTATGGGTTACTCCCCTTAGCTGCTCCAATGGGTAGTTTGATGTCCCAGCTAGCCAGCCCATATGCAGCAGCCTCTGCTGCTCTTTGAGGAACACAAGTGGGACAAATTTGCCAACACAGTTACTCTCTAGGAGAGAGATGGCCAGCTGGGAGAGGCTGTCTCTTCTGAAAATGCTCCTCCTCTTTCTAAAGGGAACTGGTTTTGTAGTTAGTAGTTAAAATTAGGGAGTGACTCTATCTTAGCTGTTGACAGTTCTGCTTTGGCTTGCTTAAACCCATGTTTTCAAGGGCTCTTCTATGTGCACATGTCAAAGGTTTGCTGATGAACCAGAGACATTCTTTATAGGAGCTCTGAAGCATCTTCCACAGGCAGTTTCGTGCTGATTTAACTACCACACTTAAGCTTGTTAATATTGTCAAATTTATTGAGTTGTTGAAATCAATTTGAACATGGTTTTGCTTAAGCAATTTTCTAAACCAGTCTTCAAAGCATGCCCCTACATTGGTGAAGAAATTTGAGAATCGACATGTTTTTTTTCCTTTCTTTGCACTGTGTTCAACCAACTTTTACTTGTACAACAGTTGTGTCTCATAGATGGGGATAAAATACTTATTTGACACTTTGAAAGAGAATTTGGTAAAATCTCAAATCTTGTCCTTTCTATTTAAGAATGTGCCAAATAAAACTGGGGAAGATGAGATTTGACAAAGACAGGAAGCCAAACCAAAAAAATGTCCACCTTGGTTCATATGCTATAAAGCAGCAGAAAGACGTCATAAATTAATGATGCTTTCACAACATCATTAAATCTACTTATCTTTTCAAGGTCAAGTATTTCCTTTTTGTTAATTTGATTATGCTCTTTTATGATCTCTTTTCCACTGCCAGTCTGCAAGACTAAACATGCTTTATATTTTTCAAGGTACATTTCCTTACTTCCTGTTCTTGCCTCCTCACGCTCACCCCCAGAGATCTGGGATGGTCTGAAGGCAAGACAGAGCTCCTGCTGTATTTAGAGATAGCTTCTGGTCTGGATGGGTAGTTTACTGTCTGGATTGCTAATTTGGCTATGAATTGGATTCATAGGCCTCTATGAAATGGAAATAGGCTGCTCTTCAGTAGCTTTCTAGTCAGTTTAGTATGATTTATTCATGTTCATATGAATCCAATTCCATCTCCCACCACAACTGAGCTTAACCTGCACTCAACCTGATCTCTACCAAGATGCTCTGAGCCTTTGGATACATCTGTCCTGCCTGGATTTTCTCCTTGTAATGCTGTTTCCTGTGTTGTTGTTGCTGCAACAGTTCTTTTTACAGAAAAATTGGCTCAGTGCTTTTAATTAACCAGAAAAGACAAATCAGTGCCCTAGCAGTGAGGGCACAAGCAAACCCTCCCTTTGCTGTCAGCTACGCCCTTTGAAGATGTCACTGAGTCTTCAGGGTGCAGGTGACTGTCAGTTTTCTGGCGCTGACCATTTCCAAAGCTCTGATGCTGGACGAGACCGTACAAACAACCTCTGATCAGCTTCAGTCAGCCATAAGGATTTGAAGAGTCAGCACTGCTATGTTAGAATCTGGGCGACTTTGGGAATAGCAGGCTGGGGGGTCCTGGTGTAGAGGGTCCCTTCTGCTGAAGGATCACAGGTGTGGCCACTGTGAGTAAGAGGGTGCTGTCGTGTGACACCGGGGCAATGCAAATGCCTTTTGCTGGCAGAGACAACCCTAAAAGTCTGATCTCAGCCTGTGTGTGCACTCAGAGGTGGGCTAGACACCCTCTCCACTGATGAAGAAGGTTTGCTGCTGTAGCTCGTGTGGTGTCTGTGAAGTCTTCTTGACCTTCTGCTGTGCCTAGCATGGTTTGGACCTAAATAAGTTCGGAGCTAAGTCAGCTTGGACTTTCAGGCAGTGTTCATCCCACAGCTTGGGAATCAGCTTGGACTCAGTCTCACTAAGTGGTTTGGATGTTGCCACCCTGCTGCAGAAAGCTAAACTGGACAGATCTGTTCTGGCAGGTCATTGTCCTCAGGATCAGAGAATGGGTCTGGGCCCATTTTATTTGCTGGTATTACTGTCCCCTTTGTGCCTCACTCTACGTCCAGTGTCTGCACCCAGTTTTTCTAACTCCTAAAGATGACATTGTCATACAAAGGCATAACCTGAAATAGGACTGATCATTCAATACCCAGGGAGACATCTCTTAGGGTTTTCTGCACCCCCAAGGTCACCCTGTGCATTCCAGTGCTCTCAAGAGACACAGGAGATGGACTTAATTAGACAGGCAGGACTGGAGCAATGTGGTGTCCAGTCACATTTCCTAGACACTTCACAGGAGTCCTTGCCCTCAGTGCACCAAGAAGTAGTAAGACCAAAAGGGGAAAACGTGGGAAATGACAAATGGGAGCTGAAAGTTTGAAGTTCTTTTCTGGCATGGCAGATTTGCTCTGTGGCTTTTACCAAGTTTCTGTAAGCTTTAGTGTCTTGGCATTGAAAATGGAGAAAATATGTTACTCCTGTGGTGCAAAACCAAACAGGAAAACTCATTGAGGGTCCATCAGCAGAGTTCATTAGACCAGCAGATGGGAGCATTTGTGTGGCATTCGTTACTTGCATCACAGACCTCCCATTTTTATCCGATCAGGAGTTTTTCTTGCCAGGGTGTCTTGTTGGAACTGCCACTGGCATCTTAGTTCTGGGCATGGACTGCACATTTTACCTGCTCTCTGAACATTGATCAAAGCCTCTGGGAGGAGAAGCCAGCAACATACTAAATACATGTCAGCTCAGCTGTTTTCACGTGCAGAGCTTTGCTTAGCCTGCGAAAGCTCCTTGTCTCCAAGCCAAGTAACTGAGGGAGTCAAGGCCCTGTTTAACCTTTTGGGAAGAGCTGATGCTTTGACATCCACAAAGAGCTGCTTTGTTTGAGGAGCTAAAGGTTCTTTGCGAGATTAGGCTCAGGTATTACAGCCCAGCACATGGCTTCTGGCTGTAATGAGTAGGTAGCTGGTTGGGGCTGGGGTGTGGGAGTCCTGGGGCTTGACTGACTCCTCCGCCTGAGGGAATCTGAAACTGCACATCTCCCCACGGACATTGCCCACCAGGAATGAAGTAGAATACTCTTGAGGGAGCTGGAGAGAGATGTTGCAAACAGTCTGCCCCTCATGTTGGACATTTTGCTTTTTATAAAGTAATGATTAATGCACAGGATAAAAACCAATCTTCTAGCCCTTGAACAAGTAATTTCAGGCACTGGTTCCTGTTTCTGTAAATAGGAGACAACTGTGGGTTACCCACACCAGGGTACCTTGGAATTCATTTTGTGATGGCAGACCCTCACTTTAAAATCTTGTGCTGAGACAGCAGATTTGAACCAGGAATGTTCTGAACTCTGGGTTAAAAAGATAGTAGTGGTTTTCCTCAGTGTTTGAGCCTGGGCTGTCTGGTGAATGGGGTGAAAAATCCAGGGCAGAGCAACCCAAGTTTTTCCAGGAAATGTTCTACCTGAGATCCCAGTCCCCATCTCCCAGTCCGTCTACCTGTGTAAGGCAGTCAGGAGTCAAGGCAATATGAATTTTACCCCACAACTGTCCGGCATTCAGTACAGCTGTTGCTTTATAGGTCATGTTCCATTCTGTTGCAAAAATGTCTGTAAAAAACAAACTTGTAACGCCTTTCTTTATTATGTAAGTTATATACACACAGCAGTTATTTTGGCTCTTTTTTCCTCTTAGTTGTCACTGGTGCTGTTTTCAGTGCTTCTGCCTGTGTTAGAATTGAATTTGGACCAACAGACTAAAGAACTGTCATTCCTTACCTAGTAGCAATCATATTCAGCAATTCTGTGTTAAAGTAATATGGTTAGCAAGAGGAAAAATTAATTTCACCACCCTTATTTAACTTTATTTCCTTTGTCCCCTTTGGGATTGTTACCCTGGCAACTCAAGTCACCCTCTGATTGGTCTCCATCATTCCACAACCTGGAAAACAGGTTGCTGTTTCTGGTTGCTGAAGCAGGCAACACGTGAGGCATTTCTCCAGTGTCATGCCTGGCATTAGCAAGGTACTCCACAAGCTACTTTGGCATCTTCACCTCTATTAATCTGTCCAGTCTAATGAGGATCATGGGTTATTTTAGGTGGTGGGCTGTTACCTACAGTGCTAAAGACCAATCTTTCACCTACATCCTTGTGTAAGCAATTCCTCATGTTTGCTGTCCATATGGACATTTCAAGAACAGAGGAATCTTGTAAGAGCATTTAATGTACATCAGAAACCCATCTGACTTGCTAAATTCTGCAATAATCACATTTTTTTATTTAATTGAAAACGAACAACAGAATCAGCCAGGTCCCACATGGTGTAATGAATACATTGATTGTAGGTAATTAATAACACTCCTTTTTATTCTAGAACATGGCCAGAAAGCCAAGTGTGTCATTAGCACCTACTGAGGGAGTAAGCTTCGACTGAGTTAGTATTTATGTCCAAAGAAAGACGATATTTTTTTGGTGTGTTTGAGCTGTGGAGAGGCACTAATATATATCCTCACACTCTTATAAAACGCTATGTTTTGTTGCACACAGAGGAGTGATTCTTGCTGTCCAAGCCCTGGCATAAGCCATAGAAATAAATCTACAAGCAGCTGGGCCAGTGCTTTGCAATTACACTTAACTCATCTCCTGTTGATGCCTTGGCAGTGAGCCTGGTGTAATGTCAGGCACTGTCTCATGACCCTGAACCCAGACACTGAGAGTACTTAAAGGGCTCTGGACCCCAGCTGTTTTTCAAGAACAGTCTTCCTTAAACATCAATTACCAGAAGATAAATGATTTGATGAGCTGAAATGATCACAAGATGGATGCTGCTGCATTCCTGCATTTCTTGAGGAAGTTCCCTGCTTCCTTCTGCCTCCTGTTCTGTCTGTGGCTGGTGCAATGTTAGCAGCATGCAGGAAGCTCAGGATACACTGTGATGGACAAGGTAGGTGGTCACCTGTACCTCCAAGTCACCTGTACCTGGCTCATATGTTTTCCATCGGGTTTTTGAAGCGGTGCATGGAGCTGTTTGCAATTCTGTTTACCGGCTTTAAGTCTGCTTCATGTCTGCTCTGTTCTGAAAGGTCTTACGTGCTTATGATAAAGTTAAAAAAATCCAGGTGCTTCTGCCCAGTGAGTGATACACAGCCAGCCTGGAGTGTATGTATGCACTGAGACACAGGACAGAAAACTGAGACGCAGATCAGAAAACCCTCCACTAGGCACATGATCCTGGCTCTCTGAGGATCTGGTGTTCCATTCTGGGAGTGGACACACAAATGTTGCTGCTTGGTGAACACCTGTATTTTCACCACATGCCGGATGTGCACGGAACTGTATGAAGAGGACAGAGCTAGATACCTTTTATTTTGTCTCTGTAAGCAGTTACAGAAACATTCTTAGCAAAACAAAAAAACGAAAAAAAATTGAGTCTATGAGAAAAAAAAGAAAAAAATCTCCTATTTCCTCCAAAAAGGTACTGGAATGTGAGGCAAAAGCATAATTTGCCTTTTAGGTACTAAGCAGGGCTTTGTGGTTGACCACTGCCAATTGATGGTGCACAAAGCCAGGACTTTTGAGGCTTGAAAGCAGCGTGGTGCTGGGAAATCTCTGCCCCACCAACCACCTACTGTTTGGCCTTGGGGTAGTCATGTCATTTGTCTCTGCACCTCTGCTTCCTTCTTAGAATATGCCTTGTCTGTGTACACTGGGTTCTCTGGGGTAAGGACCAGCCCATGACATTTATTAATATACGGCTTGGCATGCTGGAGCATGACTCCACTGAGGTTTCCAGTTGCTACTGAACTGCAAAATAATTAAAAGAGTATGTTGAGGCTTCTTTTATGTAATGCTGTCATCTAGACAGTCGACGCTTATAGGCTTCTGGGTTGAATTTGATTTAGACCTCAAAATTATGTGTCTTGCTTATAAGATTATTTGCTTACAGCGTGTTATACTGTCACGGTTACAACCATGGGAGAGCCCCGCTGCATGTGGAAGTGTAGGTGAGCACTTTTCCTGCAGGGTCCTTAGACTGGGACTTGTCCCTGCTTACCCCAAAACAGCATTCAGCAGAAAATACCCTCGCAAGCATTTTAGAAAGCGGTCTCTTAATTTGCAAACTCACAAAGAGATGCCTTTGTCTCAGAGGTCTGACCAGCCACAAACCAAAGTGCTCGGCAGATCAGAAAACCCTCCACTAGGCACACGATCCTGGCTCTCTGAGGATCTGAGTCCAAGGGAGTATCAGTCTTTTGCAGATTGATGTGACATGGAAAAGTTCTCCTGCCACCAGCCAAACCAATGCCTAATGAGAAGCCAAGTCACTGCAGTCACAGTGTTCCTGAGCTTTCTGCCACTGCATAGCCCCAGCTGCACCTGGTTTGCTTTGGCTCCACTCAGAGCAGGCACAGAAGTCACTCGTGTCTGGTGTGAAAGGCTGCGTGGGAATACTCCACATATATTCTAATATAACACCAAGTCAGCAGCACCCATAACAGGAGAGCCCAGAAATACTGGGCCAGACTATATAACCTTTGCCAAATGGGAGCACTCCCTTTGAGACCATTGACAAGAGCTGGGACACCTACAAAGAGCAGGCTTTTAGTTCTTGTGCCACGTTATTCCCAGACCTTTCACCTCTTCAGCAGGTTGCAGTCTTTTACATGGTGCTGTTGGCTGTGGAGGCCCTGGTGTGACCCAGAAGGGGGAATGCAGGGCAGCTGTGGCTCCAGGCAGGACTAAACATGTAAACAGTAAGCTCGACTCTGAACCTCCAAGTGCCTCTTTGGTGCAGACGGTGTAGCCCTGAAAGGTGTGCTCTGCCACATCACATATGCGGGCAAGCAGTGCAAACTGTGGCAATGAGATGATGATCCTCTGTGAAGGAGCACAAATTAGAGAGGAAATGCTCATTTTCAGTAAATGGCTTTCAAATAAAACAACCATGATGGGACAGCTTAAAAAGACTTTTAATTAGTCCATTTTACTCCTGCTGCTTAGTGCCTTACGACTGCTAAGCTTTTTGTTGCTTTACATTTCTTTGCCAGCTTGTATGGTAACCAAGTAGCCCACATCAGGCTCCAGTAGCAGTGAGATCTGTTGTATCAGAAGCAGCTGACAGCTTCTTAAAAGCCACCTTAGGTTTTGCAAAACAAAAGGGCAGTAACTTCTGACAAAGGGTTGGCCAGGTACGGTGTTATTTCTTTCCCTGTACGCCAGTTTTATCTGACACAGCAAGAGGTAACCTTCATTCGAGGAGGGTAACATTGAAGAATACTCCTACCAAAGCCCAGTCCCACACAGCTGCTGGCATTACCTCAGGCACCTGTCAGAAATGCAATGAATTAGAAAGATTTGTGCCTTAGGTTTAGTGTTGGGGTAACGGGCAAGGCAAATGACTTTAGGGTGGCAAGTGGTGCCGTGACCACATACCCGTGTGGAAACAATGGAGCTCCCTGAGACCAGGTAAATGAATGAAGAACAGGTGGATGGTAACTTACTTGATAAATGATTCCACTGAACTGATCCTGTGTAGCTAGTGGGAATGGCTGCTTTGTTCTGCACTATGCGAGTTCAGGAGAGATCACTTCCCGTGCTGTGCTTTGTGACTCCTAGGGCTGCTGCACAGAGGTTGATGTTGCCGTGGCCAAGAGCCTGCGTTGGCTCTGAACACTTCACTGAGGTAAAGTGCTCACTGATGAGCATTTTTTGGTTGGATTATTTCCTCCTGGCACCAGAAAAATGGAGCAAATCCAAAAGAGGGGTGGGATGGATCAGGCAGGTGTCTGGCTCACATCCCTTCGCTGCTACAGTCTTGCCACAGCCCAGGAAAGGCAGCCTGGTGCATATATCCAGCCCCACGCGGTCCGCAGCAGGGGTCAGTACTGCTGGACAGAGATGTAGAAAGCCCCTAGGCTGTGATGGAGGCTTCCAAAGCCAGCCAAAATGAAATGCTGGACATGGGGCTCTGAGTTGCTGCCTCTCTCCTGGGGATGGGCGCATACCCAAGGTCTGCTGCCTGGGACTGAGTTCTAGCACGTCATCTCCCAGTGTTGCCAGAATAGAGACCTGAAAAATCTCTTTTAGGTTGATGGGTTTGGGGCCATTGTATTTGGGTCCTCTGTGTGGGACCTTTCTGTTCTCCTTGTTGTAAGCAGGCTGCAAGAAAATCTTTTTCTTTGCTCACTTTACCCATGGGACTAAACACTGGATTTCCTACTCACTGCAACCCTTTCCAAGGAAAGAGCCCAGCTGCCTCAGGCTGGTGAAAGCTCCAGCCCTGGCTTTGGATTTCACATGTTCAAGGAGGTATGAAAGAGACATAACAAGCATTGCAAAGACTGTAGGCAGACATTTCGTGTATACTGAGATATCATGAAAAAAGCACACAGCACATGGATGCAGACAAGACACAGACACACGCGTATATGTGTATATATGTGTGTGTGTGTATATGTATGTATATATAGTTGTGTATATGTATGCCCATGTGTGGTTCTATGTTCAGTTTCCCCCTGGGTACTCACTGAGCTGAAGGCAGTGTCCCCTGACCCACGAAATCGTTCATCTTGAAGGGACTGCAGCGATGTGGCTGGACCGCTGCTAGTATGTTGTCTGTTCCCCTTTTGTTGGGGCTGGTGTCTCCTTCTCAGATCTCCCAGAACTGCTTGGGAACTACGGTTTTCAAGAAGCAGAACTAATCCTGCTGCTTTATTCTTTGTTGGAATTACTTGCCAATCCTCATTCTTCTGTAGCAACATCAGGCAAATAAGACACGTGATATACTATGTAGGTATGTTTCAGTCCAAAGTGAAGGGTTGGGGTTAACTGGCAAAGATTATCTTTGGTCTAGGAGACAGGGGTGACAGAGCCTTGGCAGTGCCACAGAGGCATCTGACCAGCCTGAGTTCATGAGCTCTGCAAGGAGAGATCCCTGGGGTAATCACAGGGAGTGCACCAGGTCACGACTTGGAATGCTGGACCCATTTATAGGTAACCCTCACAGATATATAAATGCTGCTGCTTTGTCCAAAGCCCATTTTTAGTTCAGTAGCCTCTCATAAAAATGTTACAGTAGACAAAATATTCTGGACAGAAATCTGCTGAGCAGAAGAAATCCTTAGTTGGAAAGTACCCTCTCTTCAGTCTTACCCAACCCAAAACACTGGCTTACAAGTTTGAAATTGTATCACTTTTTAATTAAGTGCTGACAGATGTTACCTTTAGAATCATGGGCTGGAGACACAGGGTGCTAATGATTAAATAGCTTTATCCCCATCCCATAAATCTAATGTTTTGCAAGTTGGCAATCAAAGTATGTCCGGAGCAGAGCAAGTGCTTGGCAACTTCACAGCCTTCAGTAATTTAAGAAAAACCCTGAATGACTCCCTCGATCATGTTCCTATTTTAATCTATGAGCAGTACCTGCAGTTGCTGAAGAAAGGCTGTTCAGCATTTCCTAGGTTTCACGAGCTTTGAGGAACAGTCACAGTGAACTCTTTTTTCCCAGCTGCAAAGAGCTTGGTAATTTAATAGCAGGCTTTGGACAGGAAGACAAAATGTTTCTCCATGGAGCGACAGTAGGATTCCCTGCAATAAAAAGACCTCAGTCATGGTCGTGTATGCCTGGCTGAAAAGGCACACTCCTGGCTGCATCTCTCCCTTAGAGTGAGTTTGTCTGCTGAACACAATTGGAAAATCCTTTGCCGTGGTCCATCCACTTCAGTGATGATAGGCTTACAATTTTGTCCTGAACTGTGTGAAGTTTCTTCAGCTTGTTTGCTTGGGTGGTTTTTTAACCCCTTCAGAATCTATTGAGTATTTGGGTTAAAAAGTGGGCTGTGTTTTTCAGACACCCAATACTGCCCCAGTGCCAGGTCTGGCCTGAGGGCTGTCCAGCAGCCAGCAAATGACTTAAAGAGTAATTCCTCTTCTGATGGACAAGTTTTAATGGTGTCACATTCAGCAAAACGGACCCAGACGGGGTAGGTAGTCCTTCCTAGCAGGAGCTCACCCGTCTGTGGCCAGACATGCTGAGCGCTGGGGCAAACTGGAGACAGAAATCTGTCTGCAGGAGTGGCTTTGGCTTTTGTGATGAACATTTTTATGACTTTTCCAGAGACGGATAAACCCCTCCATTTGCTTCGGTGGCTGCCGTTCCTATCCCTTTCTTTCCTTTGGTTTGATTTGAGGAGGCTTAAAACCAGTGATGCAGCTATTCTCATTATTTGGTTTTGGTTTAGCCACAGATTACTTTCTCTAACATTGCTCTTATCAGTACAGACCACTTGACGGGAAAGGCTTTGTTTTCCTGAATACCCTACAGTAGTCCAGCCAAAGTTTCAAAAACAGATTTGTAATTGCCTGAGTTTAGCTCACTTTTCCAGCAGATGTGAATCCAGATGTTTCAGAAAAAGCAACTGCTCCAACAGCTTGTCTCTGTTAGAGGATGTGCCCTACTCCCCTGCCACAGGTACAGTATTTGTTTCATTCCTACCCACTTCATGTATTTCCCTGCTGCTATTTCTCCAGAAGATTTCTGAGTTGAGAGCATTTTCCATTTGGTGACTTTTTAAAGGCAATTTCCTGCAATGATGCCACATCCTCTCCTCTTCCTTGCTCTGGTTCTCAGGGCCCTTTGGGCTCTCTCCACATCTCTTGGGAGGGTGGGTAAAGTTAAATAACAGTGAGGAGTGTAACTCAGTGATTTTCACCGTGTCGAAAAATGTAAACTCTTTCATGCTGAAAAAAAGATGTGAAAAACTGTTTTCTGTGAGATTTCGTTGCACTAATTTTCCAAAAAATAAAGATGGTGCAAAAATATCCATTTCACCTTAGAGCTCCCTGTGTTTTGCTGCTGTTAACACACTGAGTCTGGCACTGGGAATCACACCTCAGCTGTTAATAAGGTATTTAAGGGTACTTAACATGCATTCATTACTAAACCAACATTTCTGCTGCAGTTGCTCTGGTGTTTCCCAGACGCCATTATCTGATCTTCTAATTATCACAGTTTTATTCTTGTGTGGGTAATTAACAGGATGTGTTAGGGTTCTCTGTGTGAAATGCTGTGTTCAGTTTTTAACTTCAGGGCTTATGTAAGACCACTTCATCGAGGGCCTGTAGCAGTGACCCCAAGTCCCAGTTTCTGTGGTGGCTGACAAAGTGCAGGCATGATCTGTGGGATACTCAGTTGGGCACTGGCCAGAGGTCACCATCCAACAGACGCTGATGCTAGCTTAAATTTAGGGTACCTGGCTGCAGACTCTGTCAGCTGAAGAGTCACTGTGATTTGGCTAGGGTGGCAAGGCATGGTGCCATCTGCTAGGTAATAGTAAATAGCAGAAATTTCTTGTATCAGCCCATCATGAGTTTTTCTATAGGAGCACCTGACCTAATTTATTCTATGTTTTCCTTAACCCAGCTCAGTGCCAGAATCCGATGAGTCAGATTTAGTCCCTTGAGAAAGGGTGATCTTCTCCATTCACCTCGAAGAGGGCAGCATGAAGCAAAGGAGATACCCGTACACTGACCAGGCAGAGGGGAAGGAGGACAGCTGGAACTGCAATCTTGGAATTTTTTTCAAATTCAGCGGCCCTTTTGGGTGGATTTTTAGGGCCAGACCTTCAAGGGGTGTAAAGTTACCACATCACTGCACAGCTTTGCACTGGGAGACGGTGTGACTCTACAGAAGCAGAAAATGCTGCAGAGGTGGTCATGTCAGGGAAGGGGTCAAACGTCTACAGTGCAACACAGACTTTAAAGAGGACAGCATAGTGCTTTGACAGCATCATGTCAAAGTGAGGCAGGTGCAGGGAGGACCAAATGAGATTATATTAATGGAGAAAGCTGTAAACTAAAACAAAAAACTCAGTACCTGCACAGCCTGTGCTCTGCCCGATGGATGATACGGGTTTTAACTGTGGTACTGGGTACAAAGTGCCCCTTGTACAACAGTTGTGGGGAACATCAAGAGCGAGGATCTTCACTCTTCATCACTATCCTGCGAAGGCAGAAGGGTTTTTCTGCCCTCCTTCATTCACTTGCTGCCACCTTGAAAGAGTAACCAGTGTGGGATGATGAGGGCCTAGGAAGCCTAGTTTTCTATATTGAAAACAGGTCCATTGCAGAGGGGAGGGCAGGCTGGGAAGCAGAGCAATGCTCTGCCGCCTGGCCCCTCTCTGCCTGCAGTTTTGGAGTCTCAACACCCATGAGTCTCTGCTAACTTTCATCACTGATCCCTTTTCCCATCCCTTGCAGCTGATTACTGAGATTTATTCACCTGAGGATGATGACAAAAATAAATAAGTAATTATTCAGGAGAGGTAGGATAGTATGTCCTGCAAGAGGGTGCGCATTGAATTGTCGGCCTCACGGGAAAAGCAGGTGAGACCTTTCTGTTCCTGAAAATCAGCCTCTGAAAACCTTTACTTGTTGGTTCTGTCCCCATTGTCTCCATCCTCCACACCATAGATGCTGTCCCTGTGCACTTCTTGTAAGTCCTTCCCTGCATGCATTCATTCCACCCTCAGTTATATAAACTCCTATGGGAAAAATTACATCCCTGTCTCTTGCATCCCTAACCACAATGTTTTCCATCACCCTGAGTGGTGAGCAGGTCATGACACTTATTTTTCCCCCATGCTTTTGATGTGCACTCCCCTCTTCGCCATTTGCAAGCCTTGGCTGGTCCCAGAGCCACTGCATCTCGAATTCTCCCTTCCAGTGCCCCCACACCTCTCCTCTTTGTGCCTCGTGTTTTCCACAGCAGGAAGATGTGAACCCTTTTCCAAACACAGAGCTGGGCCACAGCAATGCCTTGCTTGCAGGAGGAAGCTACCAACCATGACTGCATCAGAGGTCATCCAGAGGAGTGTTCCAAGCCTAGTTCCCCAACTGCATGGGATGGAAAGTGAGATAAGGAGAGGGAGAGCTTGCCTGCCCTGCTCACACAGCATGAACTCAACACGGAGCTGTGGTCCATCCAGCTCACGTTGAGCTGCGTTACTCCTCCCCTAAATGCTTCCCCATGTGGGCTGCGGCCAGTGGTGACATTGGAAAGCAGATGTTTCTCTCCTGAAAAAGCGGTAGCTGAATCCTGGATTGTGTTTACATTCCCAGCAGATATGCAATGTGGAAATGTCTTGAAATAGGAAACAGTGTCCCGGCTGAACAAGTAAAAGGCATGAGATGAAAAAAAATCACTATCATCATTTCCTGAGAGACTTGCCAAATTCCTCGTTTCTGTGCTTGATTTGCACATCCTGCAGATGTGTCTGCTCAAATTTCCCTTCTGGTATTTTCCTCTTACACGGTACGTCAAGCACAGATGCACATTCACATGAATGAGGGGCTGGTGTCACTAATGATAAGTGGAATACCGACTGTCGGGGAGGGAGTGTGAGGAAGGGGATGTGACCCAGCGCACACACGCACCCACAGCCCCGGCGGTGGGCGAGCAGTGTCACGTGTTGTTGCTTTTCTAGGCAAACGCAAGCGGATCACTGCTGGGGACCGCAGGTGAGAAACGGCACCTGCACAGTCCTGAGTGCTGCGATGTGTTCCCCGTGGGATGTTAAGAGCCACCTTTATTAACACAGAGATGTACATTTGTGCCTTGTGAGATCTGGGGACCATCTGGCAGAAAATTTCCAAATTGATTTCCAAATCTTGTTTAAATGGAAAACATTTCTTTTTGTCTCTCAGAAGATATTGTCTACACATTTAGTTTTGGTTTCTGTTGGGAAACATTGCAAAGGAACTGAGGCAGGCTAGGAAAGCAAGGGGTTTGCATAAATACAGACTGATTTAAGATTATGGTTCTGATTATTACTTTTTTGTAATAAGCTGGGCTCAGAAGACCGGTCGTGAGCCTCCACGATAGCAGATTCTATAAAACACAACTGCTACCTCCCACCAGACCAGTCTGACCCCGGCCAGATGCTGACTCCCACTTGCTGTCTCCTGTGGTTCATCCGTGTTGAGGTCAGAGCAGGGCACAGCTAAGTGGTCACCTGGAATGATACCCCCAACAGGACCCTGACCTCATTTTAATACCGTCAGAGTCATCTGCTCAAGTGAACGTGGCTGGTCAACAGGCTTGGGAGCATAGGACCTCGAGCAAAGGCGACTAAATACCAGCTTCTTCTTGCACCAGTTTCCCCCAGTCAAGGGATGCCAGAAGGTCAGTGCTCCCAAAACACTGTTTCTCGGCTCCTCTTTCTTGCAGGGTCTATTCTTCTCTCATTTTTTCTCTGCACTGTGTTTTATTTGGAGGGGCTAGAGTGCTGTGAGGAGCTGCAGGGGTGAAGGTTGGGTTGGAGTGGGAGCTCACTGGTTTGCAGGGGACAGCAAGGGTCTGGCTGGAGTGCACAATTGTAAGGAAAAAGGGAAAACTAAGCTGGTCCTTGCTTGGTGTGGCCCAATATTATGTGCACAAGCAGTTGTGGGTTGATCACGAAGGACAGAGCTGCCCAGTGCAGCAGATCCATGTGGGAGCCATGCAGATGCCCTCAGCAGCAAGCAGGCAGTGCTGGGCAGACAATACAGCACCAATGATTCTCTAACAGACTGGTGATGGGATGGGATTCCCCACATTTCTCTAAAAATGGAATTGCAGGGCCTGTCAAAGGCAGGAGATGCAATCTGACAGACCCACGCTGTGATGTGGCATACCAAACCTCATCGTTCCTGCTACAGCTGGATGAGGGAGAACTTTGTCAAAAGTGGTTGTCATGACAAAGAAATCACCAAGGAACACGGGGAAGATAGTATCAAGGGAAGGAGATAAATTAAGGAGATGCATTTTGAATGTTTAATGGGCTGGAAATATTGCCTGAGGGAGCTGGAGTGCAAGTCCAACGCCAGCCACAAGTGGAAATGAATTCACAGAGTAGATCCCAGCTCATCCCCAGGAAGCTGAGCACCTCAGTGCTCTGGGCTGTCGAGAGGCCCAGGCCAGGAGGAACAATAGCAAGAACAGATTAAATGGAGAGATTAAGGTCTTGTCTATACAAGAAAAGTTGTATCAGTTTATTTAGGTGGATTTGGAGTGATGTAGTTAAACTGGAGAAAACCCCAAGAGTAGGGGCACTTCAGCTCCAGCTGCAGTGCAGCACAGCCTCAGAACCTTTGAAGATCGGGGACCAGATGCCTATCTAAGTGTCTGAATGCTGCTGGAAATGCCTTGCCCTCAGCCTTGTAAAGTGGGGCAATACCTGCAGAGGTGGGGCGAGGACAGATTCATGGAAGGCTGTGAGACACTGAGGGGCTGTGGCTGCAGGTGCTGGGGGCCAGAGCCCCCGGAATGCTCCAGGACACCTCCCTGCCCTCCTGTCCAGGCATGAGGGCTATGGGGCAGGTGATGAAACTTGGCATAGACACCTATGATGGTGCATGGGGAATTTCCATGGTGAGTGCTTTTATGCTGTCTAGTCCAGGTGCTGGAGGAAAATGCCATCAGAGCAGTAGAGGATCAGGACTGTGCTGGGATGCAGTCTGAACTGACATTGCCCTGTTCAGTGAAGTTTCCTCACATTTATGCAGGCTTTGTTTCTCATCCTGTGTGCTAATCCACTGAAGGTGATTAGGATTTTATTTTGCTTTTCGGGCTGCCTAATTAATGAGTTATCCTCTCAAAGTCTGCCAAATCGGCAGCAGCTGAGCCCTGATATGCCATTACAGTTGTGTTACCTGAATGCAGTGTGAAACCTGCAGCAGAAAAACGGGACAGCACAAGTCACTGAGGCTTCACCAACAGCTCTGCATCACTCCGAGAAAACAAACTGCTCTTTTTCTCAGCCTGTAGGAAAAAAAAAAAAAAAGACTATTTTTGATGGGTTGATCCTGTCAGATGCTGCACACACATTTTCATGCATGATGCACCTCTACTGACAGAAATATGAAACTAATATTGATGAGAATATTGGTTTGTTGGTAAATTACTGAGCAGCACCCGGCTCTGTGCTGTAGCCAGCACCCTCTCCACTTGCATGCACATACAGAGCTTGCATAACTCCACAGTGAAAGCAAATGCTATTATTAGTTTATAAAGCAAGTTTTGTTGAATTTGGCAGGCAATGTACATGTGTAAATTCCCCCAAATTAATTAAAACGTTTAGAGAGATGGTGGAGATAGCAGCACTGCTCATCTAATAGATAGTTTTAACAGGTTCACAAATGCTTTTATGTAATTAATTAATGCTTGGCTACCTCAGGTGAAATGATCTGGGCATGCATGCTTCCTTAAATCAGAGCAAAGGTAGAGCAAATTCATGCTCCGTTTAAGCAGCTTTTAATCAAATTTGGTCTGAAGCCCGTTGTGGGCTTTAATTTATCTCTGGAAGACAAAAGTGATCTGAACTGACTGTATGAGCAGAAGATAGAAAATGCACAAAATAATAAATAATGCCATGGTGCTTGCCAGCACGGAGTGCCAGAATTTTCTTCTTGCCTGGTTTAGCTCTTCTTTTGTAGATGCAGAGTGAAACCAGGCTCAGGCCCAGCCAGCTGGTCTGGTGCCAGCCCTGTCACTGGTGTGGTGGCATTGTGAGACTTCAGGCACTTAGCATTGGTTGCTTCCTGCAAGAGAAAGTATGGGATGTTTTGGTGCATGAGCCACCACCATCTGTTTGGTGAATGAGCCGCACAAATTTAGTGGGGTGTATCAGAAGTGCTCCTGCCAAACAAGGACAGCTAATGACATTAATGTGACCGTGCTCAGGAACACTGCAAAACAGAACGTGGCTATGTATAGATGCTGTGGCTCAAACATAGCTTCTTTGCCACCTACCCATGTTCCCAGGCTTGGGACTGGATCTGGACTCAGCCCTCCATCTGTTTTGTGCATGGGGACACAGACACATGCAAAGTGTGAAATACTGCGAGGGGACAAACAAAGACCTCCTGAAAAAGAAAACTCACAGCTTAATTTGAAGATTTTCTGAAGTTACTGTTTAATTCCGGTGTGCCTGGGAATGTGGCTGAGGGAAATAACCTTTTTTTCCTCAGATCCCGTCTATGTTGAGAGTGCTAACTGCTGATGGCTGTACCACGTCAGTATATACTTCCTCACTTTTTGTTAATGCTCACCATGGCGTACTGCCCCTGCTCTGTAAGGTAGAAAGCTGAATTTTAGTCCTTTACTGCATTATCAGAATAATTCTTTAATAAATGGTTGTTTGTTTTCCCTGGGCAAAATCAGGCAGAATTAATGACCACAGTATAAAACAACCAATATGACCACAGATGAAGGTGAGTGGAGAACCTTCCCCTCTGCAAGGAGGGCGTATCTGATCTGAGTCACCAAGAGAATCAACTTGGAGACCTACCATCCCATTTTCCTCTCCTTGCTTTTCAGAACAGCATCACACTTAAACAATCTTAATTACATAAAGCACATCTATGTAAGCTATGCTCCTTTCAGGGAGGTACTCAGCTGACTCAAACTCACCTCTGTCCCTTCATGGAGATCAGCTGGGCACAGCTCAGAAACAGATCCAGCTTACTATCTAGTGTTTTCCAATTCAGTGTAATCAGTCTCTAGCTATAGTCCAGTCTATTTCAGTCCAGTGATGATGAGGCTGCTTCTCACTCGTTCATCTTCTGACCTTATGAGACTTGCAGCCCAGGCTTTAATATATAAATATAAATAAATACACGTACCTCTTTCCTGCCCTCTGAATGCCAGGGACACAATATAGCTTCATGGCCAGGATATTCCTCTCTGTGTGCAGGAAAAGAGCTCATACTCACACAGCCTGGTGATACTGGAAGCCAGGTCTCACTGGAAGCAGGCACTGTTCTAGGCACAGGGATATTTCCCAGAAGTGGATAAAGCAAGTTAAAATGTGCTCTGACTGATTTTAACGCTCTTGTTATTGGTAGGCTTCCCCTGAGCATATCTGCCAAATCAGACCCATTAAAAGTTTTGGACTTCTAGTGCCTAAACCTGCCCATGTCCAACACTCTGCATCCCTGTCCAGATCAGGACCTTTTCGAGAATCATTTTAGGAACTTCAAACTTACCAGGCACATTCTTAATGAATGATCTCCCAGATTAAGTACTGCTGCAGAGCAACTTCAGGTGGTCTGCATTTTATCTTGAGTAGCTCATTACAAAAGTTAACGGGACCACTGCCCGGAGGCTGATGGCACTTTCCCTGGGTCAAAGTAGCTGGGACGCGTCTCATTCTCATACAGGTAGTCACCTAGGGATATCTTGTCCAGCTCTGGTATTGAATGGATGCTAAATGAGAAAGCCAGCAATGTTGCTTCCTGCACCACATTTGGTATTTTCTTTCCATGACTGCGATGCCTAACGGACGAGCTCCCACCCTGGAAAAATGGCTCGTGAACTAGATATCCTGCACAGCTGTATGTGAGAGTACTTCCTATTTATTGTTTAAAGAAAATCTCTGGAGTAAATTGTGGAAGAAAAACATGGGTATAAATGTGGATTAGGTTATTCCCTTGTAAAAGACACAACGCTTCAAAGACTGTGAAGCAAAATGCTCACATTCTTCCTTTGTTTTTGCTTTGCTTCCTTTGACCAAATCCTTCTCTAGGATTACTTAAATCCTCAGAAGATTTTATCTCTGTTTGCACTGTTACAGTTCTGAAGTAACTTCACTGGCTCCAGCAAGGCTGTTCCAGACCTAGGGTTGTGCCAGAGAGAGCAGTCCGGTACCCGCTCTCAGTCACTGCGTTTGAGCATTGCTATATGACCTTGCAGATCTGTATCTGAATCAGGGCCTTGTAGTGTTCAACACTGTTCCCTCTGTTCCCTTCTCTGATGGAAAGAGCATCCTGGCCAAGTGGGATGTATGATGTAAGTCACATTTACAACTTCAATTACTCCATGGATTTCTTGCCTGTCTCTTACCATTCTTCGTTTTGCCTCTTTCTTGATTTTCCTCATGTTTTTTTCTATCTTTTATTCTCTCTCTATTTATTTTTCCAGGTTAGCATACTTGTACTTTCATAAGTATGTGCACAGATTTAGGTACACTTTTTCTGGCCTCTCATGTCTTACGAGTTTATCTCATTCTAGCCAAATATGTATGCATGTATTTGAATATATAATCATATAAACATATAAATAAATAAATACTTTCCTGACATCATTCTTGCAATGGGAACTGGATTTCTGAAATGTTCTGGCCTTGCTTGACTTGCATGTTAAAGCTTCAGTCAACAAAGAAGCAAACACCATCTCATTGTGAATAAACTGAATCCAGCCTTTTGTCTGAATATGCTTCTCTGTGTCCATCTGTGCTCACTGTAAAGGGGTGTCATTAACAGGCACAAACTGCTGCTGACCTTCTCTTCTGTGGGGTCTAGCACCCCATTCAGCGGGGTTTGGTTTCCTTCCCAAAGAGAATGGATCTCTATAGCAGAGCTGAGAAGTTCAGCATGGCGGAGCAATTTGGAGGGACAGAGGTCTGACTATCAGGCTCAGGGATAGCATACAGTCATGATGACCCTCCTACAGCTAGAGCGTAGGATTATTGATTGTTGATGGTTGGGAATCACTTGCACCATAGTTACAGTTTATTTGGTCATGGCCAGGCCTGATGTGCCTGCTACTCAAACCCCACCAAGTGTGGCTGCATGGGGAGGGATGCAAATCACGTCATCTTTTTATAGATGGCCATTAGCATTAAGGGCACTTAAAAAAAATTCCTCAACCATGGTTTTGATCTTAAAGTTTGATAGTGAAAAAGTCATCCTCAGAACAGCCTATGCTTCCTGAATGGGTTAAGAGGAGAGTCTGTACTACTTCTGGATTCTCTTCTCTGTGACATCAATTGAATTTGGCCCAAAATTATGATAGTCTGCAATTAGTGGAGGAAGCAGATCTTTAGATTTCTTTTTCTAAAGAAATCTGTGGGACTGTCATTCAGATAGCAAAATCATCAATGGGAAAGGGGGAGTCTGTACAAAAGGCTGTGTTTTAACCTTATGCAGAAAACCAAGGCAGTCCTGAACATGGGGAGGCAGCCATTTCACTGTCTCCATTGAAATCCTTCCAGAAGAGAGAGACAAACTGTGTCCGTGTCCTGGAGGAAGACCTTACTTTTGTTCTTTCTTGTTATGTTTCTTCATATAAACATATCCAAGACTGAAAGTATTTGGCTGTTCTTCCTGTCTGGAAACATAACGGGAGTCATGAGGATTGGGTAAGTTAGCTGTGGGGTGATGCATCTCACTGTCTTAACCACCTGGAAATTAGGTGTCTTGGCTCTATGAATTCTTCTGGCTCTATGAGCCAAGGAGGAGAAAATCGCACCTTTGCTGGGCAGTTCAGCAAATGCCTTAAGCACCTGTCTTAGGACAGGATGACTTACCCTCTGGAGGTGTTTGCCTCTCTGCCTTACCTACAGAGGGAATGTGTACAACCAGTTCAGACTGAATGCATGGTTTTTAGAAGGGTGAAGTTAGCTGTCCTTGTATGTCTAATGTCGTGGTCTGTGCTCCCACAGTCCTGTTGCTGTGAATGCTGCTGCTTCACTGTCATCATCTCTGTGTCCAGAAGACTGCTGAAATTAAATGTCCTATCTAACAAGGACATGCTTTGCAGGCAGATTTTCCATACATCTTATTTTGCACAGACTAGTATGTCTCTCATTTTTTAACATGAGTACTTTATGCAAGGAGTCTGCAAACCTCTCAGACAAGGGTAAGGATTCACTCTGAGTTGTGTCCTAGCAGCTCTGTGTCAAAACACCCCCATATGTAGTTTTATCAGCTGTTTCAGGGCTGTTGGTTTATATCTAACATTGTTATGCTTTGGGACAAAAATACAGCGGCGCCTCCTGAACAAGTATTTTTGTGCTATTAAAAACAGAATTCCTTCTTTCCTTCCCTAAAAAACAGCATCAGTAAAAGTCTCTTTAAAAAACAGATAATTTGCTGTCTACTTCTGGTTAATGCTTGATTTACATTGTTGTTACTGGGCCTTGTAAAAAAGGGCTGCTCCTATCACAACATTTCTAGATACAAAAACAGTCAAAACCAGCCATTTGAAAGTCCTCTGCTCTGTAACCCAATATTATTTAGCTACGGCTTTGATCTTGCGCCTGGAAAAAATCTTTTCCTTGAAACACTGAAAGTTTTCACAATTCTAATAATGCATCAAAGGTGATACAGTGTGTAGTTCAGCCCATCTCCTGTGTTAGTTCACTTCATGAACCCAAATAAATATCTTTTCCCCCTTCTTTCAGCTTTAATTTCGTGTTTTCTTTGGAGCGATTCTGGGGAGCAGAGTGTTGCTGATGGTCGGGGAAGCGGGAGGGTGAGAGCGCTGGGTAACTCCAGGCACAGCACAGCCAGATGCTTCCTCCCACGGGGCTGCCAATGCCCTGAGCACCTCTAGACGTCTCGTGAGCACAGACTGCTGCTCCTGCCAAATTGCATGATGGTTTTGGGGATGGAGGCGAATATCCATTGAGTATTTACTTGATGCTATCAAACTCATTTGTCTCCTAACCAGAGTCAGTCCCTAGAGGTGAAATTCAGTGCATCAATCCACTGCTCCATCTTTTGAAAGGAACATCATTAACATGCCTTACACATGAACAAATGTGGCTTTGTTCCATGTTACTTCATTAATGCATTATTTAGGATGATAGCTTTGAAAGCCAGAAGGCACCTTCATGATGACCTAGTCTGATCTCATGAGTACCACAAAACTAGTAATCCAGGCAGTAACCTGTGGTTGATCTGTATCATGTATTTTGGAAAAATGGCCAGTTTCCCATGGCAGTTTGGACTGATCTCCCTAGATGTGCTGATTTCCAGCAAGTGGTTTGCCAAAGGGAGAGCAGAGAACACAAAAGCAAAGCTGATGTTTGTTGTGCAAATCTGGAAGAGGAGTTTCACCCTAGGAAGCCAGACAAGCCCAAATACAAACAAAGATGGAAACAGCACCATTCTGTAGATCTGAATTTAGATCTAACCTTTGGCTGAGGGCCTATTTCCCCTTTTAAATCGAAGTGGAAAGCAGTCTACTTAAGGAAAAGAATTCACTAGTTGAATACCATGGGTGAATTCTTAAAAAATACGGCATTCTGGACTCCTGTGGAGAGAAAGAGTTTTTATTCTGGAGGAAAATAAATATCCTGAGAAATGTTTGGAATTTTCTGTTTTCCTTTTCAGTTGAGAAATCTGTTCTTGGGTTTGAGTGTACAGTCCAAAAAGGCTGAACTATGGAAATGCATTTGTTTCTGTGAGCCAAAGTCCAGGAAGCTGTCTATGCTCTCTTTGCTAGCTTGCGTTGTGAGCTGCGGGACATACCGGCATTTTTTGAAGAAGAATAGGGAAGACTGAAGGAGCCGGTGTCCATCCCTGGAAACATTCCAGGAGGTGGCTGCTCTTGCAAGGCTCTAGTCTCTCCATGAGATGCAACAGAAGATCTGATAACCAGCATGTCAGCCTTGGAGCTGGACAGAAGAGCACACAGTCCACCTGGTCCCAGCCCTGACTTTGCAAGCCTGCCTGGGGGAAGAAAGAGATGAACTGACTGCAATGCAAGTGGGTTTTGTCAAGTTAAATGGCTGGGTTAGGGACTGAGCAGAAGCGCCCCATGAAGGGATACTCTGTTTAATCTGTATTTGAGAGCAATGCAGTAATCATATATTTCAGCAAAATTCCAGGCAAGCTGTTGCTGAAGTGCTGTGGAAAAGTAAGTGCTGGAACAAAAGGCAGGGGCAGCCAGGGGAGGCTGTGGTGAAGTTCTGGGATGATTATTGATTTATTGAATGAAGGTCAGAACTACTCAGCAAAAAGGCAGGAAATCTTAGCACAAAGAGGCTCGATGTGGAAACAAGGAACTTTAACATTGAGCAGGAAAAAACAGTGCACACAAGTGTAAATGAAGCATTTAGAAAAGCTAAATAAGGAAGGTCAAGGCTTTCCATGACACACATCAATTGGTAAAGTGCAGCAATAAGCAAACACCTCTCAACAGGCGTGACTGGCACTGTTGGCCCTCGCATGATGGAGGAGAGGCAGGAATGGAGTGACGCATGATGAATTCGCTCCAGTGCCAAAGGAGTCTGCAGTTCCTGGGATAAATCTACTCAAAGAAGAATTTCTTTGGGCAAGGTCTGACCTCTACCCCTGGAGCTGGCTGGCATGACCATACCACAGCCTCCCTGGTAAGCTCTCTTAGCTTCCAAACCACAGTGGCCACATCCTAACTACCTGTGGGGAATGATCTCTCCCCCACGCAAACTCCCAGCCTGTGCCTAAGAAGCTCTTGGGCAAACACTAGCTGGCCTGGGTCAAAATCCTGCCAGGGATCATGTTAATGATTCTGTCCAGTTATTAGTGTGGGCATGACGGATAAAGAAATCCAGGATAAGCCCTCTGCCTGCAGCATGCTCATTTGAGGTATCACCAAAGTCGCTTCCCTTCTGTGCAATTCATGGTGTTTTCTCATTGCCCGGTGTGACTGTGTCACTTGTAAAGCTAGATGAATCCATGCATCCACTCAAAATCCAGCCAGGAGAACACCAGTACATTCCCTCAGTGCTTCAAAATGGCAGAAGTTGCAAGTGCCAAAATCCTCTCACAGTGTCCTTTCTGCCAGTCGGTGGCTCTCAGTTTTCCAAGCTGTGATTTTCCCAAAGTGAAGGTGTGGGACAAGCTGGCTCGAGAGGATGGTGTGGAAGGGCAGCACCGTCGGGCTGGGGTTATGCTGGAACAAACAGACTGCTGCAGTGTTTTGGCACTTGGTGCCTCACTCACATCGTCCCTGTTCTCCAAAACAGAGACAGACAGTGTTCAAACCTCTGTGGCTGCTCCCCAAAGCAGTTCTTGAGACAGAAGCTCAAGGCTCCTGCTGTCTCCTTGCAGTGTTCAGACTTCTGCTCCACCCTACCCTGCCTTCCTCTTGGCTGTCTGGTTGTGAGTGTGGCTTTCCTGGCCACAGACCTGTCTGTATATATGCAATCATTCATTTGTTTGTGTGCATTCATGAAAAGGTAACGCAGAAACCAGCACTGGCACACGCGGCTCATGCTGGCTTTGGAGGAAAAGCTGTGTGCATTTGTTTGCTTGTATTTTTCATTATGCAGCCAAAGTTGTACTGGTGAGGCTGAGATGATTGCCTGTGTGGAGTGGTTTGCCTGAAGATCCTTGGTGCGAGCCAAGAAGGAGCAAAGCTCTAGAGAAAAATGTCTTTGCAGTGCTTTTTACTAGAGTTAGTAAAGCATTTGTTAAAATGCTGCTTTGTTGAACGCAAAGTGACCCGTAGGAGTGTAAGAACTACCTTTGGCCATCAAAGCTGAGAGCTGCCTGATCACAAGTGAATGCTCAGGTGGACACATTACATGGACACACACACGGGACATCTCATTACAAGCACTCAGTGCTTTCCAAGTCTCACTCTCATGGAGCTTGAGACAATTGACCCATTGGGATGGGTGTGTCCGTCCCCCACAAACTTGTCTCTCAGCCGCTGAGGACTCGCAAATTTTAAAACCTTGCGTTGAACCCCACTCTCAGCTCTACACAGTAATGAATGTAGTAATGAATTCCTGTAGTAATGAATTCCACAATGCAATTAGTCAATGGCTAATAACATGCTTTTGTTTGGTCCAAATCTGCTGCACAATGATTTCTCCAGCTGGCCCTCAGTTCTCACCTTACAATAATACTTGCTCAATATTTTCTCTTAATCCATCTCCTTCACAGGATCATTCTTTTAGAAATTTCACTCTGTTTTCCAGAACCATTTACCCTTTCCTCATGGCAAAGCTGTTCCATATTTGTGTTCATGCTTGTTATGTTCCTGGAAAAGTTTCACGGACCTGCACAATCTCTTCACTGCTGGTGACAATAACTGCATGCATATCACATGCTAAGGTCACATTTCAGAGAGCCGTGACTCCAAGTTATGTTTTCTCCATGGCAAAGCAGAGCTTCTTGCTGCTTGCATATTCTTAGAGCTGACATTCCTATGTGTGCCACTTTCCATGAGTTGACCCTGAATTTTGCTGGCCAGCCTATTCTTCAGCCTCTTGACACTGCAGAGTTCTTTGGGTTTTCTTCATCAGGAGCTTTAGGTTGACTGGCCTCAGTTCTTCCCTCTGAAAATGTTATCACTGCACTGTCCAAAATACTGCATTCAAATTATCATGTGTTCGATGATTTTTCATAAATCTCAGCCCAGTGCCTGAGGAGAAAGTGCCTGGGACCTGTTGGTGTTGGTCCAGGGCTTGGGCAGGTGGGAGCACCAGGGTCCCTGGTGCCAGTGGGAGCCTGTTCACCAGCCAGAGATGCTGCGACGTCCCCAGAGAAGTTGTCCTTGTTGGTGCCAGTCCAGACAGAATACATGGTGGAGGTGCTCCTCCTTGTGAAGCTGTTTGGAGAATGAGGTGGGGCACCCCCCTGCATCTGTGGTTCTGAGCATCAGCCTCTGGTCTTCCCACAGTGGCCACGTGCCTGACACGGCTGTGCAGCGGGACACAGACCAAGCCAGGGACAGGCATCTCGTGGGTGAGGACACAAAGAGAAAGGCGCCATGGCAGTGCTCTGCCAAAGAGTGAAATATGAGTCTGGGTAAGCAGGGGATGGGGCCAGAAGTCGAGTGTGAGATCGTCCCTCAGCATGAAGAGTGTGACCATTCTGTTTGCTCCTCTAGCACTGGGTTGCTGTCCATAGCTGGGCATGCCTTCTAATTTGTAAGGCTTTTCTAAAGTTCCTGCATGGATAGCAGTGCTGAGAAAGTACAGAAAAGACCACAGGGCTGATAAAAGGTAAAGAATGGCTCCTGTTCAGGGGGTGGAATAGACTGGGAAGAGAGATGGCTGGAGGAGGATGCAATACAAATCCACAAAATCATGACTGCTAGGAAGAAAGCACCTAGGGGATCACTGTATCTTCCAGTAACAGAATCAGGGAATGCCAAATGAAACTCCCAGATGGCAAGGTCAGTGCAAAGGAAAAGAGGCAGTTGTGCTCCCAGGGAGGAGGTGAAGGTGTGGGACCTAGTGCTGCCAGGGGTGGTAGGTGCTCAGTGTTTACATGAGCTCAAATTCATGGAAGAATTATCCATTGATAGTTATTAAATACGAAACCACAACCTCTGCTCCAGGATATCCATGATGGGTGGAAGAACATCCTGGAGCAGCAGTATTATAAGCTTGTCCTTTTATACTCTTTCCTGGCATCTCTTTTTTGCCAGGAAAGGAAAAGATCCTGAGATAAATGGATCCTTGATCTGGCACACATGGGCATTCTTAAGAATGCAGGTGTGTTCTTCACATGAAGACAAAAGAGGGTTTTTTGGGCACTTGGACAATTTTGATCCTGCTAATCATACAAATTCGGTGAAACAAGGTAATGGTTAAGACAGCTCCATATGACACCAGTGCCCAAATCTTTTTGCTGTTCTTGGCCCAAAATGGCTGCTGACTTGCCCATGTATAAGTCAGATCCAGAAAAGAGGAGCAAAGTTTCTCTGCGAAGGAAAGACAGTGCAGACAGAAGAGCTAGTTGAGTTTATTTAATATAGCCAGATGTGTTGGGTGGCCTAGGTGCTGATGTCCCCTGTTCAGTGTTCAGGCTGATCCAGCTGTATTAAGTCATTCAACTTGGCAAATTACAGAGCGTTGAGCTGTGTCAGCAGTCAAATCATAGCCTTGTACTCCAAAAATGTGTGTATGAGAGGTGCGGCAACAGAGCCGGGTGCTCAGTGATGTCAGGTGGAGCAGCACTTTTTTCAGAATGGAGTTTTGTTTGGAAAGAAATGATGGATGAGATGACATCGTTTTTGGGACTGCTGAGGTACTTTGTGTGTTTGAAACCAAGTGGATGCAGCATGTGAAAGAATCACGGTCACCCTTGAGATGTGGGCCACCCAGCCTGAGAGCTTGGCTCAGCCACACAAGAATCATTTCCTCAGCCTGCCAAAGCATGAGCTAGGGGTTAGCCTATGCTCGTGTATGTCATGGTGTTCATCTGATAACACTGCCTGATGATTAATCTCCACAATTAATTGCACATTAATATAGTTCACTGCAGCATATTGAAATGGCAACGGAGATTCTCTCCTCAGCAAAACAAAGGAGTTTTATGGCTCGTAACACAACAGGTAGAAGAAAGAACCTGATTTTAAACTTGTATGATGCAACATGTTGAATTCATGTGCCACTTGTGTTGTGATATCCAGCCATCCCGCTCCTCCCTCCCTTTTGACACCCCATGTGCAGTACTGCTTGTTACTACTCTGGCAACCATGGACATGGAGAGATTGTGGTTATCTTGGGTGGTCTTCTGCTGAAAGAAGGAGACAATAGCTGCACCAAGCCTCCTCTGCCACCCTGGGCTGTATTTCTGTTGGGAGAGCAGTATCATGGAGCTGGCATGGGGTGGGATGCTGTCCTGGCTGTAGGCAGATAAGGGAGCATGCTGAGCTCTCCAAAGGGCTATGGGGCTGCTCTGAGGGTGTGCGTCTCACCCCTCCCATGGCTGCCTAGGAGTTTCTCCAGGAGACTAAAGCCATGATTCAGTTATTTCTTCCTCTTGAACTTTCACAGAGGCAGGCAGTTCTTCACTTTGGGCGTGAAGTTCAGATGGCCTCTGGTCTAGAGGAAGGGAAAACCTTCCTAGGTTGCACCTATTTCACCTACAAATGAAACAGTGAAACAACGAATGGGAGAAAGTGCAGTTCCTTCCTGCAGGCGACCTACCTGTGCCATGGGTGCATCATGACAGCACTCTTGGACCAACACGTCATTCAAAAAAAGGGATGGACCCAGGATGGAATAGGTCTGTGAAGAAACCAGCCACGGTACTGTGGTTCCTAAAGTGGAGAATCACAGCAAGGTGAAACAAGAACGACAAGAGCACGCGAATGAATCAAAAATGAATCACCTCAGAGCACGTGCAGAAACGCATCGGTTAAGCTGATCAATGAACAAGTTTTGCGCAACTTCTTCTTTGTCGTAAGTTCTATAAAAGCCCATAAACTGTCCAAAAAAGCAGCTTTGCAAACTATCACCTAGCACCCTTTCCTGCTGAGTATGGCATCAAAGGTTAGAAGGTGGATCTTGGCTCCATGTGCTCATTGGGTCTGGCTCTCTGGGCAAGGACCTAAACCCCAGTTGAGGGACAACAGTGCAATGGCTGGATGACAATCATTCCAGCTGGTGGCAAAAAATACAACAAGGCAAAGTTAAAGTTTGTAGGGACAGCCCAGCAGGTTCTGCTCTTCTTCTTAGCCTTCTTAACCCATTAGGCCCCAAATGTTGTAAATTCTGCACACTCCTTGGCTCTGAGTTATTTGTGGAAGGAAGAAAGGAAACCAGATGGAAAAATAGGAAATCTAAAGCACAGCTCTCGAAGCAGAGAGAAGTTAATCCATACTTGTTTGCATGCAGTCAAGCGATGGGTTCCAGGAGGGAAGCAGGCAAAACCCACTCATGTTTCTAGCAGTAAAAGGTGTCTGCAGCACTGCATTGTGGTTTTCATTCTATCGGGTGGGGGATGCTCTCAGGGGTTCTCATCTGACAGAGCACTAATCTGAGAGATGCTGAGTGCCACATGAAAATAGAGTTCATGAGCAATAAGGTGCTAAACAGAGCAAGAAGAGGACACCTGAAAATTTGCAGTTGACCTGAGGCCATGACTTCTAATCTGGCTGGCCACCACCACACTGTCCTTGTCCCCATGGAGTTGCCCGGTGTGTGGGGCTGGGGCTGACCCAGTACCTTGCTCCTTGCTGGGGGTGAGATGGGTCCTGGCTACCAGGTCTTCCATGACAGACCTCCATGGGGAGTCCCCACGGTCCCAGCACTAGGGAGCCACCAGCCCACACACTATTCTGATGCTGGAATGGGGCAGAGGAACTGAATGTCCCTAAAACTAATGTGACAGGAGTGAGATGGACAAGGTCTCCTTCGGGGACTCTCCACATCATCCTCTGATGAAATAACTGAATTTTACTAAGCAGAAGTCACCACAACTTCCAGATGAGAGTGTGGACAGTCTTCTGAAAGGTGGGGCCCCAGATGCTGCAAGGCAATGCAATTCATGCTGGTCACTCAGCAGATCCACTCTGACTTTAAGGAGAGTTTCTCAAGGCTAGGTGACATTTTATTGGCTGCACTGAGATGGACATTTCTTAAGTTGTTGTGAAAGACGTATAAAAAACATGTATGAAAGTCATGTGAGAACAGGAAAGGCCTCAGGTGGTTTATCCTAACCCTAAAAGAAGAGCAAATGGAAGCGTTGAGAGAAGTTCCCGTTGTCAAAAGCATAGATCTGTTGAATGACAGGGCTCATGTGAGAAGATGGAGCCTCTGTAATAAGGTGTTATTAGAAACTTTTGTCCTTCAATTAAAGAAGTCACGCATTTAGCCAGGGGATCCTGCATCTATCAAATCTATTTTTGCTGTGGTAGCTGCTGTTTAAGCACATTGCTGTCAAATACGGGCTTTGACATGAAACGATCCAGCACAATTATCCCCAGTCCAACAAACTGGTGGAAAATCTATCAAACTCACAGGAAACAGCTGTGGCAAGACAAAGAGAAGTGATCAGAAGGCAGACAAATGGAGAATAAACATGGGAATGCTCTAGAGTTCGGAAATGGAAGTTGTCGTTTTGGAAGGAAACACAAGTATGTCATATATTAGCGAAACTGTCTGTAATAGCCCTCATCACGTGGGGAAAGAGCTGAAGAACTGATGGGAATGTAGAAACTCAGCTGTGTGGAAATAGGGGATATGTTTTAGAGAGATGTATATTGAGAAGTCCAATGTAGGTCAGGGAATTCAAGTCAGGGATAGCTTTGTCTCAGAGGGGCAAGCGTAGGAAGCTGCTCTTTGAACACTTACTTCTCATTTGTGAGCACTTGCTATGAGTAGTAAGGAATGGTTTACCTTCGTAATAAAAAAACCCAAGCTGTTTCTTCCAGTGAAGGACCTTCTTCCAGTTCTCATCTACTGATGTTTTGCACTACTAAAGCTGGGAACAACGGTGTGTGGCCTGCCAGAAGCCAGGAGTAAGGTCACTGCGCAGAAAGCCAAGACAAAAGAAGCTCCAGGAGAGCTGGGATCCATGGGATTGCCACTTCTCTGTGGGGAGGAAGCTGCCTTTTCGGGTGGTACAAAACAATTGCCACAAGCAGCTGTGGAGAGCCTTATGGGGGAGGTTATCCCAGAGGACACATGGGAAAGAGGCAGCATCTCCCCCAAAGCCAGAACAGAGAGCCCTGAGCTGGCTGCTCTGCCCAAGAAACCCTCAGAGGAGCCCCAGCCACAGTGGGCTGAGACAGCTGAGCCCCAGGGCACGGCACAGCTAGAATGAGGAGCCTTGTGGTGCTTTGTAACAGTGTGCTGATGTCCGGCTGGAGACGCCCTCCATTAGAGCTCGGCATACGCACAAACTACACATGCACTCACTCTCTGGTCTCTCCTGTCTGGAGGAGATGTACGTGGTACATCAGCCTCAGAGGTCGCCCCTCATATCAACTGCTGGGAAGTAAACTCAAGAACAAATGCTTCAAAATAGCGTATTTTTCATAGAAGAGGCTGGAGTGGGTGGGGATTTCTTTCAGAATTCAGTCACCAAAAGAAAGGAAGAGGCTCTCAGCTCTTCTGGTTCAGATGCTGAGTCTCTCTAGAGTATGGCATAATTAATTTAACTGTTCTGCCCCTTCTTTCCTGCTGTGAAAAACAGACAGTGAATTCTCAATGCCAGGAGACTTTATTTATAGTGTAAATTATTTGTACAGATCATAAATGCAGTGTCAGGACTAACCATGAGTGTGGAATGGCCTTTCTCCCATTGTGAGCACCAGCTCTAAATAATTAATGCTCCTGAGATTTCTCTAAGCCCCCAAATTCACATGGGACCAGGGAAACAGGAATGCTAATTGCAGAATCATTGGCAGCTTTGCTGGACAAAGCACTGAACTCTTCTTCAGCTCCTCTATCTCTACAACTGGGATGTCTGTCGGTTTTACAGTCACGCAGTGAAGATTGATTTATTGTTTAATTTGTGTAAAGAATTAAATAAGTGCTAAGTATTATCATTATCAAGCCAGAAGGGTGAGTCAATGACCCGTTTCCTATCTGAGCTTGCCTTCAAGGTTTGATGTTTCTGGCAGATTACAAGAACTGAGTATCTGCCATAGGTTGTATTCATATAGAGATGCAAATAAAGCATTTTTTGTGGGCATTGTGTTGCTTCATGCCTTGTGATTACAGAATAAAGGTGCCTAGATTAAAACTGCTTTGGGATGCACAGCATCTCCACAGGCTTTGCCATTCTGGGAATCACGGCAGTAGGTTCCTACAGACACATGAAGAGATGGGCGCATGGGGCAGACGCATAGAGAGGAGAGGATGTTTGGTTCTGCTCTTCTGCAGATTTCCTGTGTGTCTTCTGCAGGTCAGCTGGGAAAATCCTCACAGAGCACTTTGGAAAAGCTCAGATGTCACCCACCTGCTGTGGCTGTTCAGGTAAGATCAAGATTTGGGCTGTGCAGAACCGGTGACTCCTTATTCCTTGACCATGACATCAAACGGAGCTCACCTATCTCTGCCATGTAGTCACCGAGTGCAGTGGTAGTGTCAAGACCATTTTTGCTAATTATTCACCAAGAAGCATCGTTGTTCTGATATCTATCATTAATTTTGCTGAAACTTATGGTATGTATGCCAACCCCCATGCTCTCCTGAATTGATCCCAAAGAGCAAAGTCAAAGTTTGCATTAATTACTCAACCATTCCCTGGCCTTTCCCTGTTTTCCGTTGTCCCCTGCAGCCATGTTCATTCCAGTGGAAGTGCTTATGACGGCCCAGTCTTGTCCCCATTAAAAACAATTGGATCTCTGCCACTGCCTTAGAAATTAATATCCTAAAAGTCATACTGAAGAGGGAGTTTATCTGGATTAAGGTAGACATTCAAAGCAAAATAGCATCTTTCCAGAAGGAAAATGCCCTGTCTGAGCCCTTTTATCCAGAGGAAACTGGGAAAGAATGTTTAATTTAGTTTTACTTTTTGGGAGTAGGACCTCACAGAAGTTTCTTCTCAGATACTGTTGGGATATTATTTCACAACCCAAAAAACTCCTCATTTGTTCGTGAAATAAATCTTAAGGAATTTTGTCAGTATTTCTTTTTTCAGTTGTGAGTGTCTAAAATGAAGTCTTGAAGGCATTTCCTAGTTATTTAGGTAGCTCAGGAATAGATTGCAGAATACTGACCTTTTGTAACTTTCTACTGAGGTTAGGTTGCTGGTTTTGAAACTATCCTTAGTTATCCACTTGCACCTTTTGGCACTAAAGTACCTGTGCAAATCTGGCCCCCAATTCCCAAGGACAAAAGGCAAGTGGAAATGGAAAGGGCACCTGCAGCTTCTGTAAGAACTCTTCATGCATCCTTGGTGCTGTGAGGGCTTCATTTCATCCACAACCACATTCTGTTCGGAAAAATACAAAATCAGGTGTTTCAGAACTGGCTTTTTGCTCCATTTCTTTTCAAGTCTGAATGTAAGGAGTCAGTCAAGTACTGAATTCTGACTCAACTATCAGTCCTTGTCAAGGGGATCAGCACTGGCACACGATCTTGCCTGATCCTGTTTCCTCACACTCACCTGTTCCTCGTGTTTGCTTTAACCGCTCCCTTGGCTTTGTGTCTCGCTGCTGACTTGGCACCACGCTTCACCTTGGCTTTTTTCCTAGAGCAGCCTCCCACTCGTGCCTGTCAAGTGCCCACCACCCCCCATCAAAAATACCTTTATCCCAAAGGAAGCTCCTTTGCAATCTTCCCTCAGTGTCTCAGGGTGTGATCCTTGCCCAGTGAGATGGTATCTGCCTCAATAAACTGATGTATGTCTGTGCACTGAAGTCAGCAGAAGGTCAGCAGGGCTGATGCCTGCTAACCTTTGTTCTAAGTGGGTCTGTAATGGTTTTGCACTCCCATAGGCCTGGTGCTGACAGCCTAATTAAAAGCAACAATTTGCCATAGTGTTCTGGGATTTCCACTGATGTCATTGCTCTGTTATTCCTGTTTGAAAATCTGCTGAATTCTGGTGTTGTCTCTTTCCTGCTAGGAATCACCCTAAGCCAGGATGTTTCCACCATTATATTTATGTCCCACAACTGCTTTTTGCATAGTATAGTGGAGCTTCACATATGTTTTTCTTGTATTGAATATGTTATCATAACCATTAGGATGTGTAATACAAAAAATAGAGGGGACAACCATCTCATCTGGTAAAAATTGAGGACAACTACTCAGGCAGTCTTAGAAGGGACCCTAGAAAGACAGAAAACAATGAAGTTGGCTAGATACAGAACCTTCTATCTGCATATCGTGCTCAAACAAGCAAAACTGTCTGGATATTGCTTGATAAAGTCAGTGGAAGAGAAGATCTTTTGGATCCATGGACACTTGCAGACAAGGACAGAATTGGGACAAGAATCTGAAGATGTGATTTTCATCTTGATCACCTTGCTTCCTTGGTCCATTTCTAAATCTATCTCAATAGTTGTCTTTCATCCTAAAGAGATCTTTCACACAAGACAGATTTTTCCATATGTGGTGGTGTTGCATATATCCTCCTTGTCCAGGTCCAACCCTTTGGCAAGAACATGTGGATACTAAAGGCAAGAAAGAGAAAGACACCAGGCAGTAAAAGAGGAAAAGAGTTGAAATAAATGTAGCTAACACCAGCATAACAGAGAAAGGAATTACGAGTCATCTGAAAATAGAAGGAAGAATAAACAGATATCAAAAACCTAGGACTTATGTGGTCAGGCAAAAGGAAGGTCTATACAAATGGGCACTGCTGACCAAGAAGACTTTCTGTTCTGGTTGTCCTCATGTTTTCAGAGAACAACAAAGTGTCCTGGCTTGCCACATAAATTGTTCTGGGAGTCAATTTGACAACCAGTTTTAACAGGTGGCCAGAGTAAATCACAGACCTGTCAAGCGTAATGCCAGACTAGATGAGATACATGGTGCTGGGAGTTAGCAGTAAGCCTGCAAAGCATGGAAGAAAGCGTGGATCAGCAAGGAAAATGGTGTCTGGACAACTGCCAAAACCCAACCAATTTCAGCCTTGTAAAATGGATCGTAACAAATGGCAGACTTCTTTGCTCTATAAATAAAAGGAGAACAAGGAAGAGGAAGTGGTTCTACTTTGCAGTGAAAAGCAGCAGAGATGAAAGATAATGTGGGATTGGCTCCAAAACTAAATGAGTACTTCACTTGAGTTTGTCATTAGGACACCAGGGCAAAACTTGTATGCAAAGACACCTTGTCTAATGAGAGAGTCTCCATGTGAATGAAAACTACAGCAGTTGTGGTGGGAGCAAAAGCCAGAGGGTTCACTGGGTACACACCAAAGGGAGCTGACTGTATTTTTCTGGCAACAGTAAAGAGCTTCTAGGTGCAATTGCAGTTACAGCGAGGAGTCAGGCTACCAAATCCAGCTTGGTATGTTCTGGCCATAGGGTTGCAGTCATTGTGCTTTGAAAGGTGGATGAAAAGCCATCTGGGAACCTTGAGCCATTAGTCTGACACAGAAATAAATACATTTTTTTTGAAAAGTGTGATTGAAAAGCAATTAAAGTCATGTAGGTAAATAGAAATGAAAAAATGCTACAGAGATTTATCTTAAAGATGAAGACTGTAGAATTAACACATTTCTAGACAAATGATACCTTAGGAAACTGCAACAGATCTAGTCTACTTGGACTTCAATAAGGTCTTTGTTATTGTACCAAATGAGATAATTACAATGGGGGGAAAAAGAACTGGTTAAAAAGAGGATGGCAGATAGATGTGTCCAGTGGGAAGCTGATGGGCTTGAAGGAGAAGTTCCTCTGCAGAGAATGAGAATTCAGATGGGATATACTTAATATCCTTATCAATGCCTGCAGCAGGAGTGGCAAAAATCCAGTGTATTAGTAAAACATGATGATGGCCATCATAGGTGCAGAAAAGGACATGCCTAAGACCAAGTTTAATTTGCAAATTTGCAAATGCAATAAAAAAGCACTTTTCCCTTTAGCCATTTCTGCAAGCTGGTTAGATACCTCTCCCATTTCTAAAGAGTTTCTCTTTGTCTCTAGTGACAAAGGAACAAGTGATTCTTCAAGAGCTAAATCCACTTACTCTGTCTTTGCTATGTTGGATTTGCCACGTTACTCAGATGAAAAGCGATGTAAACATTTATTTTGGCCTGAGTATGGCACTTGTAGAGAAGATCTGATGCACAGGATGATGTCAGTTTTCATTTTCTGATCTCATTCTGGGTGTAAAGATAAGAGATAGATAAACAGCTCTTGGGCAGGTCTGTCACTCTTTGCAGCAAGATGATGAAAACCAAGGAAAGTGGAAAGAAATGGAGAAGAAAATTGCAGTGCGAACACCCCTGAGATGACTCGACCATGGGAATGGTCACTGTGGGGTGGCTGGAAGAGGCGTTTAAGACAAGGCTGCCCTGGGTCTAGCTTGGGAGGTAGCAGCAGAGGGGGAGTAGACTTCAGAGAAGTTGTATACAAATGGCTGTGGTCCTCCTTGGCTTGTATCAAGGTACTCAGAAAGTGAGCCAGCTGCAAGGGGCAAGTGAGCCCCGTGGCTCTCTTGGGCCGGGACCATCACCGTGCCTTCCTGTGCCATGGCCAGAGCAGCCAAACGCTGAGACTTCATCCACAGGGACACGGAGTTCAGCTTTACCTTGACTGATGGAAAGTCTCAGATTAGCTCCAGTCCAGAGAAGTCTGGACTGAATGTGTCATTAGGATGATTAATGTTACAACCAGGGCCGTTTGCAGTCTCAGACCTGTTCAACACCACTTCCAATGCCAAGCAGACTGCTTTAAGGATGGGTCAAAGGAGCACAGCACAGAACACCCTGTATCAATAAAAGGCACAGCCTGAAGCAAGGCAGTGCCTGGGCAGAGCTCAGCCGGAAACTAGGGAGGGTGGCAAAACACAGTTGGTGCAAAGTGCCCAGAGCTCACAGGTGGACAGCAAGGCCTTGCAGAGAGGGAAGCAGAGCCTCTTGGGCCACAGAGCTTGGGGGTTTCAGCACTCGTCATCTTCCTCTCCGCTGTGCTCAAGGAGAGGACGCTTTATGAACATTTTAGAAATCCATTAGAATTGCATCAAGTACTTTTCAAGTCCTTGTCCCACCGTGCTCCCTACCTACATTATCACAGGAGCAATTTTCTCTGTTTCTTGAAGCCATCCTGCAGCAATCAGGTGTTCCATTTTTTAACCTCAGCTGGCACTGTGCAGCCGATAAACTGAGCAGCACCAGGGAGGCTGGCAAGCTGTGCACTTAGCAGCTCTACAAAGGCATGTCGAAGAATGAGTCATTGACAAGCCTGCAAGAGACAAAAAGATTGATTACAGAAGAGCTGAGAAATAGATTTGATGATGACTCACAATATTCCACCCTTTTTGCATTCACAGACCTGCCAGCTGATTCATAACTGCATTCTGCCTTGCTTCTCCTCCCTGTCAAGGTGATCCATCAAACAAGGGTCCATCAATTAAAATTTCCACTTGAAAGAGGGAGGTGTGTGAGGGAGTACCCATCCATTTCTTCATTCATACCTGGTAAGCCCCTTATTCTGCCCTTTAGCCTGCTGCAAAGCCCATAATTTTCGGGAAAGGAGGTGGCGTAGAGCCTGCATGTAGGACACCACGAAAACGGAGTGATACAGGTAGGGTCGATTCCTTGCTGAATGTCTGGTTTTATCAAGTGAGGTTTACTGTGTTCCCTAACTTCACCATTACTCTGAGGTCTGGAGATTTTTGGAGGAGTTTGTCCATGGTGGCTCACTGTCTGTTTGCTTCTGAAATCAGGTGAGACTTTAGGAATCACAAGCAGAAAGCAAAAATACTCAAGCAGATGTCATTGGTTGCAACTTGAGAAGCAGTTCAGAACACTTCTGAAAATCCCACTCTGTGTTTTTAATATTTTCCAGGGCACCTAGAACTTGGGATACATATCTTTTAGGAAGAAAAGAAAAAAAAAAAAAGGAAAAAAAAGTCAAATTTATTTTATTTTGCAAGGCGTAGCCTTTTTGGTCTTTTGCCTACTTGCCTGAAGAGTGTCAGGAAAAAAAGGTGAAACAAAATTATCTTAGGGAACGGTAAATACATGTCTATAGCAAGAACCAGTCAAACACATACAGCTCTTATCTAGGGTACAGCCCTAAAAAGCTGGAGGGTTTCAGGAGTGTTCATTCAAGAGGTTTCAATGACTTCACCAGTTTGCTTGGGTTTACATTTACAAGCGGTGTCATCTGCTAGCACCTTTCCAGCACACCTGACTTAGCTTCCCATAGCTCAGCTGGGTTCTCACTGCCAAATACATCATCACCAGGAACACGATTGGGGGTGTCTGTCTAGGAGAGGGCTGCTTTTCCTGAACACTACGGCTGTACAATCACCTTTTCTGCACCACGATCCCTTGAAGAGGTACCACGGACTGGACCTTGGCAGAAAATGGTGGTCTGGCCACTTGTTCACCACAGACCTGCTCACGTTGTTGAAAACAGAATTTTTAGCAGAGTTGGTGCTGTGTCAAAACTCAGTGACAACAGAATGGTCATCACTGCCCCGAGGGACATTTGGAGTGTGAAGCCCTTTGACCAGGTCAAAGCCTCCTCCTAGTCCACTCGCCAATCCCAGTGTGGAGCAAAGGGGCACTCACTGACCCTGCTGCACACAAGAAGAAATTTCATCCCGTATTTCAACCTTTATTACTTAATACCTCAATCGTACTTAATGATGTGTTTTATTTTATAAGCCGTTTTAGTTTATGACTGTTCTCTTGGGTGGATTAATCTCTTATTAGTGCATCATGTTTGAAAGGCTTTTGTTTCCCCCGTTAAACAGTTTAATGGGCTCGGCGAGACACCGCTGGGCGTGTGCTGTGCCGCCTGCCTGCGCACGGCGCGGGCGCAGCCAGGAGCCGGCACGCACCGCGGCTGCCTCGGGGGCCAGATGGGGCTCATTTCCTGCGAGCAAACGCATCCTATGCCTCTGCATAAGCTGCACTGTGTAGGACCCAGCAGCAAGGCTACAGACCTATAGGAGAGGCTGAGGGAGCTGGGGTCATTTAGTTTGGAGGAAAGAAGGCTCAGGGTGGTCCTTATCACTCTCTAGAATTACCTGAAAGGAGACTGTAGCCAGGTGAGGGTCGGTCTTCTTTCACAGGTAACAAGTGTAAGACAAGAGGAAACGGCCTCAAGTTCCACAAGGGGAGGTTTAAATTGGATATTAAGAAAAATTTCTCCATGGAAAGGGTGGCCAAGCTTTAGAACTGGCCACCCACGGAAGTGGTGGAATCACCATCCTGCAGGTATTATTTAAAAATTGCACAGATGTGGTGCTTGGGGACATGGTTTAGTGGTGGACCTGTCAGTGGGAGGTTAATGGTTGGACTTGATGATCTTGGAGGTCTTTTCCAACCTTAATGATTCTATCACTCTATGCACTTGTTCCTACCACTCCTTGTCACTGCCAGAGTATCCTGCCCCTGTGAATCCTGTCTGTTCACAGGCAGGGATGCAAACCTAGGGTGGGGTAGCGTGTTCTGCCTGTAGGGAAAAAGCTTAGTTCCCCCCCAGCCCTGGGCAGAGTTGGGCACAAGGAGGGAGCAAGGATCCTGTGCATGCTCAGGTAGCATAAAGTCAGGCTACGGCCAAAGTGGGAGGCAAATCCAGGCTCCAGAAGTGGTCTTGCCTTATACACGCAAATAAATACATAAATAAATACTAAAAATATATTTATAGCCTGTGGTAAATAAAACAAGTGAATTATCCCTGCTCAAGTCATACACAGAAGCAAAATTAAGAAGTGGTAGGATTTCAACTTACCGCTTGTGTTTGCCTTTACCTACAGGCATCTGTGTATGAAGATAGATCATATTTGTGCTTTTTTTTTACATGGAATAGGAAAAATAAGTATGAAGAGATGTCTAATTTACACAATTAGGAGTCCATATAATAGAAACACTGTGATTACTTAACCTACCATGAGATCAGCTTTGCCCATGGTCTTATCAGAGAATTATAAGGCTGGAGGAACCCCAGAAGATCACCTAGCCCCTTTTCAATGATCCTGCCCAGCAGAATGATTTGCTGGGCTGACAACGTGCATGCACAGAGAGCTCTTATCTTATCCGCCTAAATAATAAGACTATGAATGAAAAGCTTACAATGAACATGATTTTATATTCACTTTAAGCACATATGTGAATAGAAGAGGGTGAAACCAGCCATCTGCCAAAGGATAATTCATATATCTGCAAACATGAGAGTCCACAAAAGTGCTGACAGGCACAGAACACAGTGCAGCAGCATGAGCTCATTTCAAGACAGGCATTTCCCTGTGGTGAGTGCATAGCTCACAACGGTAGGTGCAATTTGAGTTGGGCACAGCCCTCAAGCAATACCACACAGAACCAGATCCTAATCTCCCCTGCACTTTAAGGGCCCTGATCCTGCAGATGTTTGAGTAGGAAACAGAATTCCCCAATGACAAGGTCCCTGCACCATGGGGAATGCCATGTATAGTCCAAATCTGGCACCTGGCTTTGTGCATGCATACAGCCATGCTCTGAGGAGATCCCCTGGCTGTGTGAAGGGACTCGCACAGAGGCAGGGCCTTTCCTGCACTTCTGGCTGCCAGACCAGGGGGGATTTAGATCTCCTGTAAAGCAAAGGTGCCGACAGCAGTCAGGAGGAGGTGGAAAGAAGGTAGTACTGATGTCCATGCAGAGATCCAACTCAGACAGCCCCACCAGTGCATGCTTACTCTGGCTCCTCTGAAGCATCAGCTTTGATTAATTTGACCCTGTCAGCAGACTGGGCAGCAAGGAAGGTTTCAAAGATTGATGAAGCCACTGTGAAGGCTGGAGACCTTCTCCAGTGTCTCTTAGGCTCAGATCTCAGGCCCCAGTTCAAACCAGCATTCAGAAGGGAGCTAAAGGACTGTAGATTGCAGGACTTCAACTCGAGGTGAAATTTGAACATGTGATGAAGTCCTTTTCTGTACCAAGACTATGGCTTTACAGCTGGTGTCCAAATATCTGGGCAGGATGGATCTCAGTGAAAGCCTTCATGTCCAAAGAAGGGCAACGGAGCCGTCTAGAAATCAAGTCCTATGGGGAGCAGCTGAGGGAACTGGGGTTGTTTATTCTGCAGAAGAGGAGACTCAGGGGGGACCTTACTGCTCTCTACAACTGCCTGAAAGGAGGTTGGTGAGGTGGGGGTAGGTCTCTTCTGCCACATCTGAAGTGAAAGGATGAGAGGAAATGGCCCTAAATCATGCCTGGAGAAGTTCAGATTAGGTATTAGGAATTTTTTTTTCACTGAAATAGGGGGCAGGCATTGGAATAAGTTGCCCAGGGCAGTGGTGGAGTCACCATCTCTGTAAGTGTTCAAGTGGTGTCTGGATTTGGCACTTGGGGATATGGTTTAAGGGTGATTAGGGTGGTGCTGCGTTTACAGTACTAAATGATCTAGAAGGTTTCAACCAACTCTGGTGATTCTGTGACTCTGAGGTGAAAATCATGGGTGGGTGTCGGGAGGCTACTGCTTTTATAGTCACTGATATCAGTAGTGCTCACATGAGCTGCACAGAAATGAGTTACCAGCTACTGATACCATACCAAAAGCTCTTGGGGACACATTAAGACTGAAAGATGAAATTATTTATTAGATAATTTCTAGAAATGGAGGATTAATTTGTTCACAGCAGATATTGTGCTGTGATCTTCAAACAGGTAGAAAAAATGAAAGATTGCTTCAACCAGTTACCTCTTTTCCTCCAAAGAAATGTTGATTTCTTCCTTCCAATCCCTGTGGATCACCTTACAGACATTTACGGTGGCTCACCTGAAAAGGCAGAAAGCAGCAGTGCTGGAGCACAGTGGAGCCATGACTTTAACTAGGCCAGCATTTCCCAAAGCAGCTTTGCAGCCAGAAATGCTGTAACGTGGAGCAGCACCCGCAGACCCAAACCTCCCTCCAGCAGCCTCGTGGTGGCACACACTCGTGCCCAGGATTCCTGCAGCTCTGGAGATGAGTGACTGCAAGGGCATTTTCATCAGCTGAGTGGCTAGCCCAGCAGGAAGAAGACTTTAGGAAGAAGCAAAACTGCCAGTATCCTTTTGTTTCTCCTTTTCCCACAAACCCTCTCATGAGCAGCTGAGCACTGAGCGGTGAGCTACAGGAGGGTCGAATGTTTTACCTGAGTCACACCTGTGAACTGCAGTTGCCCTCTTGTTCTGCCCCATTGTAGCTTATCCACAGGTCATCCCGTGAGGCAGAAACGTTCCCAAAAGGTGGGAAAGATGCCACAATTATCTCAGGAAAGGGAACAGAAGCAGGGCACAGGTCTGGGCTTTGGCATGTGATTGCCCATGCAGTTGGCACAGTCCCTGGAGTGGTTTTGGTAGAGACTCAAGTAATGTCCCACACAGTGGCCAGGACCAGCCCAGGGGATAGTATGAGTCAAGGGCTACCAACAGCAGATCTCTCAATGTCAACCTGACCCTCTGTTTCAGAGACTTGAGTTGTTTTGCCCTCTGTTGGCCTCACAACCAAAAACCCACAGCCCAATTTGTTTGCCAGTGCAAGTGTTGCTAATGCTTCTGCAGAGGAAGGGTTCATGCCTCTGCGCTCCCCCTACCCTCGTTCTTGATTGTCTGGTTCCATGAGTGGAGAAGTTTTAGTATGGTTTTCAGAATGTCTGGTGGTGAAGTGTTTGTTTGCCAAACCTTTGGAATGTTTCATTGCACAGAGCAGTGGGCTGCCTCTTTCCAAGTCTTGCTGTTGCTGGAGGTGGGCCAGATGTGTAAATCCAAACATAGATTAGATTAAGGCTAGGACTCAGTGCTTAAGCCAGGGGATAAATCAAAGTTTTTGTCTTAGATTGAGGACAATGATTTTCATGAAATTGCAATATTTAGCCTCAAAACTCTTTCTGATTCGTTCTGACAGTGTTCTCACCAAAGATCAGTGAATATTACTGAGCCTTTTACATGAATATTAAATTTTGCATTTAGTTCATCCGGTGGTCTTCCTCTGTCTCCTGTTTCCTGGAAGCTTCTGCCAAATAGTCTTGGGGAAAGAAGATTTTTATTCCATTTTATTATTAAATGGGGATGTGTCATAGTTGTAGTCACTTCTCTCCAGCCACAGAATTGGTGGCCATGTACAACATTCAGCCTCATTAGTGGAGTCAGTTGCAATGGATCTCAAGATCTGATTACATCATGGTTCACTTTACCACTTAAATCAGCTTGGCTAAGCCTGCTCTGAAAAATGAGGGAGTGAAGATAGCCAATAAAAACTCTTAGAAAAAGAATGAAAAGTGAAACCATATTATTAGTAGCCATGGACCAATAATAGAATCACAGGATGGTTTGGGTTGGAAGAGACCTTTAAAGGTCATCTAATCTAATGCCTTTGCAATGAGCAGGGAGAGTAACTAGATCAGATTGCTCAGAGCCCCACCCAACCTGACCTTGAACGTTTCCAGGGATGGGGCACCCACCGCCTCTCTGGGAAACCTGTGCCAGGGTTTTACCACGTTTAATCCACAGACTCGCTTCTTGTGCTGTCATAGAGAGCTGTAGAGGTAGTGGCCACAGGGTCAAAATGGGGTTTGATGAACTCATGGTGAGAGGTCCATAGATGGATACTAAAATGGCTGGATCAGGTCGCAGGCCTGAATGTCGCAGTTGACCAAGAAGGTGACCATGCTCATATGCTCTCCTTAAACAGCACCTCCTGCTGCTGTCCTCAGATCCTGGCTACTGCCTGTGTGGATCACTGGTCTGACACTTCAGGTCCTTTCTAAAGTCCTTTTACCTCTTCTGTCAGTGTCTGCTTTGTGGGCACGTGGAAGGAGACACAAGGCAAAGCAGAGCCCAGGCTGTTCCTAAGAGACCTCTGCAGTGCCCACCCCACTCAAAGGCAGATGGCAAAATATCACACCTGGAGTCAAGAATGAGCACCCCCTACAGCTGGGCACAGTTCTCATGCCCAGACCCTGCAGGAGGGTCAGCTTCAGGAAGGTCAGTGTTCTCACCAGTGTAATAGCGGCGCCATTCACAGAGATCAACAATTCCATTTTCAAATACCTGATTCTAAAATAGCTTCGCCTGAGTATTTTCTCTAAAGCCTGAAAAAGTTCTGTATGCATTCAATTCAGCAGAGTTTTGATTTTAGCAGGATTTGCAAGAGGTGTCTGCTAACGTTTCTCCTTCTTTTTTTTTTTCTGCATAAAATGCATAGGAAAAGAAATAAGCCAAATGATCACTGCCAAATACCACAACTAAGCATACTTTGACCATCATACATGTCATTATCTTTATTATGGCAGCATTTCATGTGGATTATAAAATGTCATAGGAACGTCATTGCTCCCTCTGTCCAAAGATATATAACAATAATAATAATCCCTTACAAGTTTAATTTTTTCATCTGTGGATGTCAGAAGCTCTTTAAAAAGGTCATCATCATTATCCTCCCTTTATGGCAGGGAAAAAAAGACAAAGGCCAAGCTGTTCCTTCTAGCTTTAGGCGTCTAGGATCCTTCTGCCGTCAGTGAAGGAAGACAGCGAGATAGACGCATGCAAGATCTGAGTTGCTTTTTGAAAGGGACAAGTCCTCTCTGTGACTCCCTCCTACCCAGGAGTCACCTGGTGCCTTGCTCTCAGAAAACTTAAGTCTGGGGGGTGAATTAGAGCCTGATCATTCGTGCCTGGTTTCTACTCTTTCAACAGCAGAGAATGAAACAGAGCCCAGCTCCTGGCTCCCCACCCTCATTCTGTGTCCCCCTCTTCCTTTCTGAAATAACGACAACGGTGTGCTTCCAGCATTACCCCTGCTGCCAGGCTAGCACGATGTGCTGCTTTTGGCTGGGGTAGAGTTAATTTTCTTTGCAGAGGCTGGTATGGGGCTGTGTTTGGGATTTTTGCTGAACACAGAGTTGATAATATGGAGATGTTTTTGGTTTTGCTGAACAGGGCTTACACAGAGGCAAGGTCTTTTCTGCTTTTCATACTGCCATGCTGGCGAGGAGGCTGGGGGTGCACGAGGAGTTAGTCAGAAAGACAGCCAGGACAGGTGACCCAAACTGACCAAAGGGATATTCCATACCATAGGACATCATGCTCAGTATATAAAGGAGGGGAGAGAAGGAGGAAAGTGGAGATCTTTGAAGTGATGGAGTTTGTCTTCCCAAGTCACTGTTATGTGTGATGGGGCCCTGCTCTCCTGGGGACGGCTGAACACCTGCCAAACCTTGGGAAGTGGTGATTTAATTCCTTGTTGCTTTGCTTGTGTGCATAGCTTTTGCTTTCCCAACTTAATTGCCTTTATCTCAACCCATGAGTTTTCCAGCTTTTACCTTTCTGATTCCCTCCCCAGTTCTGCTGGTGGGGGAGTGAGCGAGGAGCTGCGTGGGGCTTGGCTGCTGTTGGGGGTTAAACCACGACACACAGGTCCTTGTGTTGACAAGATTTAGTGCTGGGTTTGTGGTAGAGCAATTTTTGTTTGCCCATGCCGGATGGTATAGTAGATAAACTACTGAAAGAAACGTGCCCTCAACATACTCTGCAGCCCTGCTTTGCTCAACATCCAAACTGTGTGAAGTAGTTTATCTGAGAAACCTGATCTTCCCGCTGCTGTGTTACGTCTGGCCATGGCTCCGTGGGGGAAGCAAGGTGGAAGCAGAGCTAACCAGCATGCTCCTGTTGCAGGTCCACAGCAGCCAGAGTCATGACAAGGAATTCACCCAGCTGATAGCCTGCTCTGCTTCCACCAAGGACACTGCAAATCAGCTGCTGTTCATGAACGATCGTGAAGTGTGACTGTCTTTGGCCGTGGAAATGTCCTTGAATTAATGTCTTCCGTTGTGCAAGTAATCCTAACATCACCACAGTTTCCCTAATTGCCTTTTATTTCTTTCACAGTGGACAGTGTCAGCATTATTACCATTGATTTCACCCACAGCACAGGCTGATCTGGTGGTTTTCCCTGTGTGTTTCTGATACGGTTTTCCTTCCTGGGCCTTCATTACACTGTAATTCTCCTGATAAAATCTATCACAAGTATCTTTTAAATACTGCAACTTCCACACAGGAAACGTTTAAGAAACATGATACTTATAATAGAGAAAATAGTGGAGTTATTCATATAATTCCACACACACGTACTAGCATTAGTGTCAATGTGCTAATATAAATGTTAATTTAGGCAAGTGTAAAATGCACAAAGGATTCTCACAACCCACCTGCAGAGAGGTGCTGTGCATTGAAGCTGCTGTGCATTTATACACACTGAAGGGCATCCAACTTAATAAGATGCCCCCAAAGTTGGGACTTAGGTTGTGAAACCCACTTGCCTTGTAGCCAGCAATCCTGTCTGCCTGCTTTCCGGACTGGGTAACCCCGCAGACAGGTAAATTCCCTGGGCACATCCATGCTTGGTCTGACAGCTGTCTGGATGCCCATATCCAGTTTGGAGAGCTCTCACTTTTTGAGATAGTGCTAAGAGTCCATCTGTGCAGGTGACCTGAATCCAAGATGAGTTAATTTGGGAGACTCCTCAGAAGTCGGATGGGTAGTGACAGCACAGTGTTCTCCCGCACACCAGCCAAGTGGAGCAGAAGTTGTGAAGGAGGACTTTGATGCTGTGCTGTGAGAGATGGCTGCTGTTGCTATCTCACCTGGGAACACCCACGTGCTGAACGAGGCTGAGTCACTGCGCAAACGTGAGAGCAGGGAAAGCAGGAAGGAAAGCCTGACTCTGGCCTTGTGATCGGGGCATCCATCTGATGGTTTGCGGACAGGGAAAACCAAACCTCTAACAAAATACTCCAACACCATCACTCAGCCTACTTTGAGCAGGAGGTTGGATTGGGAAGAAAACTCTCAAAATGCTCTCAGGTTAAAGAAAATGTTGAAGGTAAATCCAAGACTTTACTACACCACAGTAATCAGTTTCATTTGTTGTCTCCCATGGAAAGACTCACGAAAACAACAGCAGCTAGATAACTGCAGTGTGGTTTACCTGCACAGAGCAAGCTGCTCATACAGATCAATTCTCTCATACTTCAGTAGGTTGCTACTCATGGATTAAAACTCAGGGCATTTCTCCTCCTGTGCCACTCTGTGTCTGAGGCTGTATTCAGAGCACTTTTTAACAACAGCATGCAGTGAAGGCCACTGCCCAGGGCCAGAGGTGTGCAGCTTTGCAGAGGACTGCAATACTGCCCAGAAGGGCTTCTAGAGAATAACCCGGATGTTTCCTTTTTATTCTGGTTTTTGTCCACTCCATGCCCTTTTGTATGAAATAGCACATGCAGATGAAAAATTAAGCAACTGTTGAAGGATATTTAAATTTCATTAAGATTCAATACTCAGATTATCTTCTCATCCTGTTGAAACCCAGAAGGTTTTCTGAAGAGCAAGATACAATTTGACACGGGTAAGAGCAGAGGAATCAAGGTCTTCATTCCTCGGAATACAAAATACTTTGGTCTCATAGTGAAGTGCAGTTCTGCTCTCTCTTGATAACAGCATTGTAACAGGGCTGATAACAACAGGCCATTTGCTGTACCTGTTGCACAGCTATGAATGCAATGAAAACAAAGGCCAAATGTTACCTACCTGTGGAAGGACAAGGTCATTTGAGCACAGTTAGTAGAAGAAAACATGCCAAGAATTTGGCTAAATGTGTGGCCTGATAACAGCCAAGTCCTGGCATTGGACTGTGAACTGCTGCAAAACAAGCACCATTGGTCTATTGTGTTTAGTCATATATAACTCTTATCTCTGTACCTCCAGAGCTCTTCTCGGTATCAGCTGGTTGATCTGTGCAATCTTCCAGTGGTGAAAGGGAGGCAGTGCTGATCTGGGGTGCCCCAGGCTGACCCTGGCCTGGCGCCCAGGCTCTGCTCTGGCAGCAGACACTGCTGCTGGCTTTGCTGAGGGCTGCCTGCATGGCCCCTGCAGTGTTCCAGATCTGCTTGGGCCACGGGACCCACCTGCCTGCAAAAGGCAGACTGTACTTTCTTTTCCACCTCTCTTCTCCCTTCTTGGATGGCTTTTGCAAAGAGGATTCTTCCTCTTACCTATATCCAAAGGACTATACTAGGAGCAGAGTCTGTCTAGCTCCCCATTTTGAGTAAAATCTCATTTTTTAATAAAAAATTACCACTGGATCTCCTTGATGGCTCTACATCAAATGCTTTCAGCATTACAGGTACTGCGTGCCATACATTCCAACCACATGCTCTTGAAAAATGCTGCAACAACCAGTTCATCACAGATTTTACAAAACCTTTCTGAGTTATTTTCAGACTTGGCTTTTTTTTACTTAAGTGCAGCTTAAGAAGAGTCACCAAAACGCAGCACCTGCTGAGCCAGGCAGCTGTGCACCGCGGGCCCACAGGCGGGATCGCAGCCGAGGGCTGCAGCATGGCGTGGGTACGAGTGAGTGACACGGAGCGTCTGAGTCACTCCCGCACGCCCCAAGGCGAGGGGAACGGGGTAGCCGGGAAGGAGCACAAGGCACAGTGCTGCGCCGATTGCTCCGTGGGGACGAGGTGCTGAGCGGAGCCCCAGAGCAAGCGTGGGGCACCCTGGCTGAGGAAGCATCCCTGGAGGCTGTACCACCCTACAAACACCTGAGTCATAATCCCCTGTCCTCCTCCTTCCTCCTGGGAGTGGCAGCAATTTTGCTATCCGTGTAATCCTGCCAGAGCAAACCCAATCAGAGGCCAAGGGACAAACCTCCACCCTACTGTCCACCTACACCTCACCCTCCTGTTTTGGAAGGAAGGGAACAGGAAAGGCTTTGGCTCTCTCCTCCACGCCTGGGCCCCAGGTCTGAGCAGCTCTGAGTTGTCAGAGGTGTTTTTTCCCAGGATGGTTTTCTTCCTTCTGTTTAGGTTGTTTGGGATTTTCTTTTGCTTGCAGAGGAAGAATTTGTTCTTGCTCTCCATCCATGTGTGAGCGTGCTGCCAGACACTGGCTCTCAAGCTGGTTTTGACATCTTCTCCTTAAAGGCAATATTCCATCGGCAACACCAGACCATTGCTGGGTCTGCTCATCCAGCCTTTTCCCAAAGGTTTTACAGAATAACTCCTCAAAAGAGGCTCCCAAGTGGCTCCCAGTGATTTCCTCTTCATAGCTGGGGATGAGTGAAGCTCCTGGTAAAGGATTCTTCCATTTAAAAAAGCAGGTCGCTTCCTGAACTTGTCTAGTTCACCAGTTTCATAAATAATAGAGAGTGAATAATCAATAATCATTCATCACCTTGGAATCTCGATTCCAGCAAGTTATGGAGAAGCATGTGTCTGTCCCAAATTCTGCATTTCCCTCCACTCTGGACTGATGGAGTATGTGCATTAGTTCATTCACAGATGACTTTCTCGTTTCCCCATTTAACCTACTTATCTTAAACTATCTTATCCTATTTGCCCCACAATTTCTAAAAAGATCCTACCCCAGGACAAGATCATTCTTGTGAAATTTTTGTGTGTATTGGTTTAGTTTTGGCAAAGTTAGGAGGTAGTTAAAATGAGACTTATAATGGAAAGCTAGCTGCTAGCGACTCTCCATAATACATGTCTACCTTGCAGGAGAGTTGTGAGGATTAATTAATTTGTGTTTGTTAAGCACTTTGAGATCCTAAGATTAAAGGTTCTATAGAAATGCAAATTGTTATTATAATGATAAATTCTTTATATGAGCTCATATGTTTTGCCTTAGAGGCACAGTCTCACCCTGAGTTGCGTAGTTATACACGTAAATCTTCAAACATTATGATGAAAATGTACCTCTGAAGGCCTGATCCTTCCTACTGCTCTACCACTTCATGCATAGAGCTGCCCTTGACTTCAGGCAGGTCCCATCCACGGGACAATTGCAGGATTCAATTTGTTTAGGAAAAGAAAAGACCATTGTGTGCCTCCGGGCTTTGCATTGAGACGCATAACTTTCTGTCTCACTCCATAAAACCACTACTGCTGTCAGTAGTTATTCCATCTTATTAATGAAAGGACTGAACAGATGACAAAATCTGGACCTGAATTTTGACCCTCCCAAGACTCAGGTTTTCAGAGCTTTATTTAACCTGTTAGAGAACAAGGGAGGTGAAAGCTCACTAATGGATGTAGGATCCCATCAGCACGGCCGAATGTCATTCCTGACACATGAGACGTGCCTGTTCGGCCCGTCCCACTGTGTGCTTCGGCAAGCAAACGTTTTCAGGCGTGAGTTGACAACCCCTTGCAGGGAGCAAGGCCACAGATGCACAAGCTTGGGAGACCCGTGTCCCCCTCCCAAGGACAGCTCTCTGCTTTTCCTTCCCCTTGTGCAGGCTTGGAGCACCATGCTGCCCATCCCCTGCCTGCAAAGGACATTTGACCATCCTGGTCAACATCCTTGTCTGAAGCTCTGGTCCGGCACAGGGGCTGTGCAACAGACAGGAAGCAGGTTCCTGGGAGAAGTGGTCACCCATCGGCCATCACAACATGCTTCTGTGCCTTCCTTGCCACATCTCTGGCACACAGACGCCTCAACTCACACCATAAAGGGCTGGATCAGAAAAATGTCATGAGGGTTGTCTGTATCACCCATGGGCTTATCTGAATGCAGAACACAGTGCCAGAAATACCAGCTGTAAATGAAGTCTCCTGCCCAACCTCACACCCAAAGCAGGACTATCAGCAGGCGCCAGATCAGGTCAGCCATGGCTTTTCCTCGCTTAAGCTTGAAAACCTCCAAGGATGGCCACTCCACCTCCGTCTCAGGGTTGCACCACTCTCCTGGAGAAGAAGTTTCTCCTGATATCCAACCAGAACTGCCAAGGCACAACTTATGGCCATTGCTCCTCCCTGCAATGTCTGACAACACGGAGAATTTTGCCCCATCTTTGTAGCTACCCTTCAGATAATCACCTCTTAAACTGCTCTTCCCCAGATTAAACTAATCCCAAATTAAACTTCAGTCTTAATCCAAAATATGAGGCTTTCAATATGAGATGTTACTTCATGTTTGCACTGGGTAGTGTGTAGGTAAAACTATAACTCATACATCGCCTGAATATGAAACAAAAGTAAGGAACTCTACCCCTTCAGAGTCTTGTATCATTCATTGTGTAGTCTCAAAAGACTTCTGTTGAGAGCCTTTTCAGGAGTGGAAGGTATGAAAAAGAAATGTATTATTCCCTTCCCCTGACATGAAAACCTTCAGCAGTTCTCAGTCTGGGAAGCTGTCTGCTACATGATATATACCTAGATTTATCACAGAAGAGAATGAATACTTGTTTTGTTTAACATATCCAGAATTTATAATCTCCTAAATTATACACTTGTCTCTTTTTTCCCCCCAAATGTTCTGAGCCCTGTCACAGGTTTGATGCACTGTTCAATATATTCACTTCTACCATTCACATCATCAATTCTTCCTATCAAAGGTGATAACCGAAGACTAATATTGCCACAAACCCCAGGAAACCATGCTGACTTCTGACGAGCTTCTTAAATTTTCCACTGCCATAAGAGAAAAAGATGTCCTACATGTTACTGACACTCGCCTGTCTGAAGAGAGCAAAAGTTGGAGGAAGGCTGTGGGGAAAACCAAGACACTAAGCTTTCCAGCTGTCCTTACTTTTACTGCAAATCGTTAGTGTGCACTCAGAGCTCTGCGCTGGGACATACATTATGCAGAAGACAAACCTTTGTGAGCTAAAGTCAGTATGAACAACATGCACACACGAAGCCCAACAGGGCTGGGCTCTGCTCACCGATACATGCCATGGGCCACCATTGCTCCCTGTCTCTTCACATCATGCAGTGAATTCCCCACCAGCAACTGTAGTTTTCTGGAGCAGTCTGTAATCTCACTGTGTTTGCACAACACCTGAACACCTAATCCATGGGAGAGATTTTAGGATTTAAATCTTCAAAGTGTTAATTTCTACAAATTGTGGCCTATTCAGGTCCTGCTGCTAGTCTGATCAGACAGCATTCTCCTTTCTGAGTGGCCATTGCAGTATGTGCCAGAGAAGACACATACAGGGGTCAGATCCCGCACTGACACCACCAGTGATCATCGTTTGATTGTGATACTCGATGGGCATACAAGCACCGAGTGCTTCCTCTCTCAAAACTGCTCAAACTTCCAGGCTGTTTCTGGAGTAAGTCACGGTCTTGACCAGGGTGGGCTCAGAAGCTGGTTGTGAATTATGTGTGACAGCAATGCCCCGTGGCCCCAGCAATGTCTTCAGGGTGGCAGAAGCCAGTCCTTCCCATGAGAGAGAGCTGCCGTGTATGGGCTGAGCACCGCAGTGCTCTGCCAACAGCACTGGCCACTGCCTCTCTGCTTGCTGGCTGCACACACGGGATCTGCCTGTCGCTTCCATGGCTCCCTTTCCATTGATTCCACAGAACAGGCTGACCTCTGCTTTTCAAGCTAATGTTCAACAGCTTGCAAGAGCTCTTCTCTTTCTTCCTGACTCTCAGAGAATTTTGACATTGTCTTTGTTGAGAGCAAGATGAGAGGTCTATTAAAATACAAAGTGTTTAAAAACTCTGCTATACCATCATATATTGCCTACAGAATCCATGTATTAACTACAACAATGCTAGAGTCAAATCTCATTATTTGGCTCACTTCTGGTGGGTGCTGAGCTCTTACAGAGGACGATGATACTCAAACACCTTGATGTATCAAGTATATTTAACAAAATGCATATGAGAGGACTGACTTTTAATTTTTTCTATATATATTTATCTCAAATCTGTAACTGTGAAGGATTAGACAAGGCTCAGACACAAAACTGGTGCTGTAATGTCAGAGTTATGTGCTTCACCTCATGGCATGTGAGGTTTTGAACTAATTTTTAACCATACTGGGCTACTAAGCCCAAAAAAGGCAAGTCAGAAAACAGATCCATAAGCACTTCTGGAGCCGAGCTGCAAAGCAAAGCTTTCCAGTCACTTCACAAGAATTTTGGTTACTCTATCTCCTCTGGTTTAGCCACTGCAATGAGTTATTTTAGTTTGTTGCTCTGACTCAAAATGATGCAACATCACATTTGTAGCACCGAGTGGCAAGAAACTGTATTCAAATGCCTAGAAAATGTGTAATAAAAGACGACAAAAATGTATCCTGGAAACATTGTTTTCTCTAGTGGTCTTTGTTGGATGACAGGGACAATTTGTAGGTTTTCTTTTCTCTGTGCAATGGTCAATGAACTGAAAGGGAACAAAGAGCTGCTGCCCCATGAGATTCCCCCATGCACATATCCTGCGTGCCACAGCCCACAGAGGACCTCCACCTCGCACGGGCCCACAGCTCAGCACACCCCTATCTGGAATTTACTCTCTGCAATCTTTGGTAAGTCACTGAATCTTCCTCTGAGTCACTTTTTCATCCGTAAAGTGGAGGTACTATTTACCAGCCTCCATGAGCTGTCACAGGGCTTAATTTCTTTAAGAAGTGCAAAGTCCCCGGATAGACTCAGAGGCAAGGAAAGCAGTTGAGAGATGCCAGGCATTATCTTGAGGTTTCCTCCAGCTGCTGTGGTGGTGCTGGCCAGCTCATCTCTCTCCCATTAGGCAGCTCTCTCCACCTGACCAAAGCTGGAGGAACCTGGGATTTGGCTCCAGCTCCTCCCAAATTCGGAGATCCCTAAGAGCCAGGACACCCATCATTCAGAGGGACCACCAGGCTGCTGCTGCTGTACTGCAAGATGTAGCAGACACTGTCAGCTATGGGGAAGTCGGACAGTCCTCCCCATCCCCTGTCCCTCCACAGCAGCAAGGGCCCTGCTTGGAGAGAAAATGAGGAGGGGAAACATCAGGAAGATATGGCCCCAGTCTCCTACCAACAAATGCTTTTCCAGTGCCCTCTTCTGGAAAACATTTTTGTCCCAAGCCACTGCTTCATATAAGGTAGTCTGAGACAGGTGGTGGCTTGCCAAGAGCTGCAGGAGCATCCCCCAGCTCTTCACACCCAGGATCTGCTCTGCCCCTGTGACCAGTGGACCTGTGCAGCTGCTCATGCCCTTCAGAGCAGCTTGGCCAGACCCTCAGGGCACTAGCCAGGAAACAGGAAGCAAAGGAATGCCTCCTTTTTTGTACCTGATATGCCTGAAAGCTGCCCCTGACTGTCCTCTGGCATGGGAACCCTGGGGTCCTGAACTGGAGCACCTCCTGCAAACGCTATGCTCCTCAAAGCCAGCCCTTGTCACCAGCAGCCCTTAAGGACCCTCCAGAGACAAGAACTGGGAGGAGGATGAAATATTTTGGTAATCCCATCCTTTTGAGGAGCTGATAAAACATTGCCATTAAGCATCTGCAAACAGCTAACAAATGCATCAGTTCCTCAGGTAATTGCATCCTGTGGTCATTTCTGTCACCTCTTTCCCTTGGAGCAGTCCAGCCTTTGCTCCCCAGCCTCGGGTACAGTTCCACGTTTTCTCACACCGGAGCAGTGCCCACCCACTGGCCCCTGCCCTCCTGCCCCAGCCAAGGTCAGTCAGCCTGGGCACCACTGGCGACAGCTGCAGGCTCTTCTCCAGCCCCAGCCAGAGGGGAGAAGGTGAAGAGGGAACAGCTGGTACCAGGGATGTGTTGGAGTGCTGGGGCCAGGCGATGGCCATTGTCCCTATCCAGACCACAGCCCTTGCTTTTGAACCAGTTCAGTGAGCAGCTGGCTCCTGCGGTGGTGGCACAGCCCTTCCCTTCCCTCTCTGTCTGCTTTTCCAGTGCCTGATTTCAACTCAGACTGTTCTGTGATTCTGTGATCCCTGTTTGTTCACAGTCAGCAGAAGAAAAATTAAATTAAATTACCTCTGCTGCCCACAGAGCCAAATCTAGAGGCATGTGAACCCCATTATTTGCCCTGTTAACTGGCAGGGGAGGTGGTGTGAAATTCCTCAGGGATTTCGACGAGTTATCTCAGCAAAGACAATGCTTGTGCAGCGACAGGAATCGCTGTCCCGGGCAGGTAGTGTCCTGAGGACCAGCTGATGTGGGTGCTACACTCCGGGACAGTTTTCCCCACTGCCCGCTTGCTGTTATTTAGAAAACCTTCTGTAATCCATGCTTGGATGGGTGATGACATACACACACACACACCAAATATACATATTTTTGAAATATTTTAGGATATTTTGTTCCTTCTTTCATTAAATTATTTTAGCCAAAAACAGCAGCTCTGTCCCCTGACATTTCTTTTGGCTGTGTCCCAACTCACCTTTTGTTTGTTATCTGCTTGATCTTGATGTTTTCCTTTATTTCAATCCTTCAAGGGATTCTTTTGCAGCCCCAGCCTGGCGCCCCCCACCCCCAACCCATCTCCAGAAGCCGGGGGCTGTGGGGTGGACAAGGACATCCCATTGATCTGCTTTTGCCTGAAATACAGTGGGTTTTCCAGCTGAGCTTGGTGGAAGAGGTGGGAGGACAGGACCTCTGAGGCCAGTGAGCACAGCCTTTTGCTTTGGGCACCTCCACGAGAGCATCCCACTCCCCACAGCAGCCAGCATTTCCCATCACTTTTCCCCATGCGGGACGGAGGGTTTTCTCCATGCTGCAGGGCTCACTCCCCAGCTCCGCAGGAGGGCAGGGGCTGCCCAGATGTCTACCTTCAGACAGCCATTAAAATAGCCTTCGGTGACTTGGAGATGGGGAGCAGGATCACCCTGAGCTCTGTCCTGCAGCTTGGGCTGCAGAAAGGTTCCTTGCCACTCTTTTAAATGCTCCAGAGGCGGCAGAGTGTAAAAATGCCCCTTTCAGCATGACAAGGGCAGCTCCATCCTCCCACAAACATTGACAGGGCAGGGACTCAATCCGTAGGAGATTGCATCTACCGTGCGGTGAGGCTCGAACTGTTTAAAAAGAGGGGGAGAGGGGCAGAAAATGTCTGTCCTGGCAAGGGCAGAAAGCACAGTCGTTCCAGGGCTAAACTAAATGTGGATTGAAAGGATCAATTGATACCTTCTTACACCTTTTTAAAACAAGCCAGCAATACAAAATAACCTTACAGTGGAAACGGCGACCAGTGTCAGAGCAAGAGCGGGTGGAAAAACGGTGGTCAGTGTTGCGGGAAGTGTTTTGGGTAACACCCTCGGTGGTCAGGGATGGAGGCAGGGGCAGCACCGCTGCGGACAGCAGCCAGTGCCGGCACGCTGAGCACAAGGGCTGCGAGAGCCGCGCAAACCGGATGGCTCTGAGCGGGACAAATGCTTTCCGAGTGTCACGCCACCCACACGCCGGGTGTGACACACTCCGGCTCCCCTCGCTCAGAAGTGCTTTCCTCCGGCATCTGCCAAAGGCATCGCTTGCAGCCGCAGCCCTCCGGCCTCATGCGGCCGCTTTTTCACGCCAAGGCTGTGGTACCGCCCCGGGGGTACCGACCCGGGGGTACCGACCCAGGGGTACCGACCCGGCGGCGGGGGCGGCGCGGGCCGTGCACCTGCTGGCAGCGGGCAGGGCTGGGGGCGCGCACATCACCCCGCAGGTGGATCCCGAGCGGCCCCACGGGGGAAGGGGCCCCGGGGGGACACAGCCCGCGCAGAAGCTCAGCACGCCCGGCACACGGCAGGGGCCGGGGCAGGGCAGGGGCCGGGCAGGGGCAGGGCCGG